>SNQJ01S0187573.1:0-18452 GCA_010110895.2 Picea sitchensis | reverse complement strand
GGTGTTCTTAGGGATGTCATATTCCTTAATCCGTAACTGGTGGTATCCTAATCAGAAGTCGATATTTGAGAACATCCTTTCACCCTTCATTTCATTGAACAGATCATCAATTCTTGGCAAAGGATACTGGTTCTTGATCGTGGCCTTGTTCAATTGACGGTAGCCAATGCAAAGCCTCCATGACCCATACTTCTTTCATATGAAAATAACAGGTGCACCCCACGGTGACACACTAGGATGTATCAGTCCCAGGTCCAACAACTCCTTTAGTTGCATTTTCAACTCTTGTAACTTCGGGGTTGGAATCCGATAAGGTGTTCTTGCTATCGGTTCAGTCCTCGGTTTTAGGTCTATGCTAAACTCCAATTCCCTCTCCGATGGCATCCCAGGTAAGTTCTCTATAAATACGTTCGCAAACTCTCTCACCACTGGAAGGTGTTCTAAATCTTCCGTTAATCCCTTCTCATTTAACGCAAGGATCGCATAAAGATTGCACCCCTTGCGCATGCTCTTCCGTAGCTGTAAGGAAGAGATCAACCTCAGGGAAACTCCCTGTTTCCGGCCTACATTCACACGTCTCTGTCCCTCGTCATTGACCAAGCTCAACCGTTTTGTCTTACAGTTGAGTATCGCCTCATGCGATTCCAACCAATCTATACCAATCACGACGTCATAATATCCTAAGATCGTGACGTACAGGTTGGCCCTTGTGACAAACTCTCCCAGGTTAAGGATACAACCCATAACATTTCCTCCAACCTTTTCTTTGGCTCCCAAATCCATCTCTACAAATCTAAACTCGTCATGTTCAACTTCCTTTACCTTAATCCTTTTTAGCTCTACACCAGAAATGCAACTCTCAGTAGCACTGGGATCTATCAAAATACTAAGGGTCTGGTTAGCGACAGTACCTGTCATCTCAAGCACAGTCGACTGATGCTCTACCTGGAAGTTATTCACTGCTGCATGAATCCGATGGGCCATGCCCATATCTCCCATGGTAGTGGGTCCGACTGATCTGGATGCTATAGTCCTCTCCACCGGGAAGTCGCGCTGGCAGTGTGGCTCCCCACATGTCCAACACCCCTTCTTTGGCCCAATAGTCTTGGTACCTGAAGTAGAATATGGCAGCCCATTCGCCTGGAATCCTGGTCTGTTCTGCTGAACAGGCTTAAGCTGCTACTACTATGGTCGACGTTGTTGTTGATGTTGTGGTCCTCAATAAGGTGTCTGTTGTAGAGGCATCGGTCGCCGAGGTGTAGTGAAAGTGGATCCCCTCTAGAAGCCATGATATCCTAGCATATGTTTGTCTCAACTCTGATGCTGCTATTCTGCAGATGAACCCTGCCCTGCTGGTCTCACTGGTGTCCTAGTCTGACCCCCGCTGATAAGATCCACCTCTTCTATGAGGGCCTTCTGGATGACATCATGCAAGTTTTGAGGCATCAAAATCCTGACCTTTGCACGTAGGCTATCATTAAGGCCGAACACAAACCTGTTGACCTTAAGTTTCTCAATGTTAAGGTGTAGATCATACTGGAGCAGCTCCATAAAACGGGCCTCGTACTCGGGTACCATACGACCTCTCTGTCATAAGGCATTGGACTCATTGAGCTGAAACTCAATGAATTCCTCTGAAAGGTACCTCTCTCAGAACCGTTCCTCGAATAGTTCCCATGACACATCTTCAACATCCATGTTCAGTTGCGGTAGGAGCATCTTCCACCATAGAAGAGTGCTCCCCTTTAGTTCAAAGACCGCCATGCGGACCTTCATGTTGGAGGTATAATTGTGATGTTTGAATCACATCGCCATGTTCTCCAACCATGCCTCGGTGGCTGTGCCGTCTGGGACACCAAAGAACTCATGAAATCTGACCTTCTCGAGTTCACGATGAATGCTACCAATGCTTAATGGAGCACGCGGTGGAACCTCAGTGGGTGCTAACACCCCAGATTCATCTCTGTCCAAACGGTTGATCAGTGCCTCGGACATGCACTGAAAATATCTCATCATTCTGACTACATCGCCAACTGCTAGCTGCTCCTGTCCAAGAACCAACTCGTCTCCCTGGGGGTTAGACCCCTTAGGCGTGGATGCTACTGGAGGCATCGTGCCTCCTCCCCTATCACCCTGTCGTCAGCCTCCACGGCATCCTCTAACCATGATTATCTGCACACACACAAGTCAACTCAATTAGCAACCTTATAATCAAATCATGTCAACGAAAGCCATAACGATGCCAAGTCGTGGGTTGAACCTGCTCTGATACCATATGTAACGAACCTCCTGTTTCATCATGACATCAAGCCTCACATTCAAGCCTCACACAACAAGTGAAATTTTGTTTTTGTGTGTGTGTGTAGGAAGGTAAACATGACATTATACTCAACAATGCAACATGACGACTGATCCAGGGGATCAAATTTTGCTCAAAAATCAAAGTGCTCAGAATCACTTCAAATCAAACATGAGTGTATGCCTCATCATCATGAACCCAACGCAACTCATTTGGGTTCAAATGGACATCGGATGAGAGAGATATCATGTTCTGTTCAAAACGTCAAATAGGTAAAAAAAAGGGATGTTGATTGTACAGTCCATATAGTCCGTATGGATGCTAATGTGGCATGTCTGTACGACACGTGGCAGAGATGAATTGGAAGAACCATACGCCACGTGGCATTCACTGGTTGGCAGATGTGGATGAATAGTCTTCTGACACATGGAATTTTTTGTCCAATGGTTTGGTGCCATGTGGCCCAGTCGTGGGCTGCCATGTGGCACCCTGTTATTGGTTGTTGGTTTAAAATTTATGGAGTCTGTGGGGATCGAACCCTGGACCTCCCCACCATGAAAATCCTTTGCAAAATCCATGTTGCCAATGCGCCACCATAGTAGTTCTTACTATGTAATGGTTTTGAAATTATTTAAGTTTGTGTATGGTGTGTTTCGGAGGGGGGTCGGGCTGGGGCATAGCCCCAGTCTGCGGTTGTATTACCAATCCATATGACTCCACACTCGTGCGCGTTTCCAATTTGTTTTAAACTTGTGGTTTCATTGTTATATGTGACCGGTGGTTAAACTATGCACGTGCAAATTTTAATGGAGTTCGGCCCTGGTTCCCACATATGTCATATGACCTTGCCACCATGTGTGTGTGGGGTTTGGTTTAAATGGTTATAACACACGCCGCCACTGGTCCATTACACATTCTCTCTTTGAACCTTGGCCCTTTTCGGGTGAGCACGGGGTCACATGGTGACCCTTGTGACCATGGCCTTGGTGGTTAGGGGCTAGGTGCGCCCATAACCGTCCTACAATTCACACCATTTGTGTGGTTGTGCCCGGTGTTGAGTTTTAACACATACAAGCGCGTGGGGGCTAGGTTGAGACAACAAGGGTGCATTTTGGCAATCCATAGACAACACGTTTGAAGGGGAACTTCTAGGAAGCCTATCTTCTTCAATTTTTGGCCAAACGAGGTGCCAAAAAAGCCCAGCTAAGGGTTTTTGGACGTTCTGAAGCCATTGGAGCCATCTATTTGGAATTTTGAGCATTGTAAAGCACATATTTGAGAACTTTGAGAAAAGGAGCACATATATTTGAGAACTCTTTGAGAAAATAATACAAAAAGATCCATTGATTGGACCAGGAGATGGAAGCCCAAGAGAGGGTACCTTTATCATTTGTTGTGTTATGTGTTTCTGTTCACTGTTTATTGTTGTTGTTTATATGCATCTTGAATGAGTAATTTATAAAAGTTGTGTTGCAAAATTGATCCATTTAAGATCCATTGGACGTTGGACCAGGAGAGATGTAGCCCAAGAGAGGGGTGGAACTCCTTTATCATTTGTTGTGTTATGTGTTTCTGTTCACTGCTTCTATTGTTGTTGTTTATATGCATCTGAATGAGTAATTCTATAAAAGTTGTGTTTAGAAAAATTGATCCATTTGCATAAAAAAACTTGAATTAAAACTTGCAAATAATTTCAAGAATACAAGTCTTCTACTTTGTAGATCGGGTTGGTATCAGAGCATAGGTTTTTAAGACTTGATTATTTGCAAGTCGTTTTGTTTTCTGATGCTCACAAGGCTGAAACTCACAAGAGGATAAGGTCAACTTGTAGGATCCAAGTTCTCATCCTTCAAGAAGGAATATTATATCATCACCACAAGTTTCAAGGAGGCATTCACTAAGTATGGCCTATGAAGAGAGTCAAGGACTATATTCCTACAGAAGATGAAGATCTCAGGCAGGATTTCATGGATATGAGAGAAATGATGAAACTCTTAATGGAAATGAATACAAGGTTGTAAGGTGAAGGCTCCAACCCTTCCAAAGTACAAGGGAGATAGTGGTCATAAAAATGCAAAATGGAAATGGAGGGAATGGTGCTCTCCACCACCTTCAACTCCATCTTCTTCTTCTAACACAGTTGAAGACCTCTTCGAAATTCTCCAAAAGGACATGGTAAAATCCTTCACACAAATCCCTTTGTTAAATCTTGATATTAAATTGAATTGCCAATATACAATGTACAAGTTAATGCTGAGAAATTAGATAATTGATCTGTCGGATTGAGGTGTAATACATTACAAAAAATTGAAGATGATGAAACTATGACCATATTTCTTCTTTAAGATTGATAGTGAAAACACCTCCATTTGGTGGGAAGCCAAGACTCAAAAGGACGTGAAGGCTAAACATGTAAAATTTTGTTCCTATTGGAATAATTTTATTGTTGCAATTAAAAAGGCAATTTTACCCATTGGCATATATGCAAAAAGATACTATGGATTGGCAAAATTTTAGACAAGCCAGTTGACAAAATGTGCAAAGCTTTACTCCTTAAGAATTTAGGAGAAGATCTTGGTTTTGTGAGGATTTTTCTTCTCAAGAAACTTTGCTCAAATACTTTGGAGATTTATATAGTTATTTGAGACATAATACTCATGTTTAATCCTTCAAATCTAGATAAAGTTTGTGTTCAGCCACTCATTTGAAGCAAGAGGAAGGAATGAAAATCATTAGGGTAACAAGAAGCCTTTCATACATGGAGACAAAGGAAAGAGGGAAGTTCAAGGAAATGGAAAAAATAATGTTTTTGTTAAGAAAGAGGGAGAAAAATCACATGCAAACATTGTTCAAAAAGATGGCCATGATGAAGACCATTGTTGGAAACTCTCATCCTCAAGAAGACTAAAAGTTTAGCAAATAAAGGAAGTCAAAGACCTGCAACCATACAACATGATTTAGGTTCCTATACCCGTGATGTGAAACAAAGATCACAACATGGTTTATCAAGGTAATGGTCTCATTGCGGCACTAATAGTTCTTCAAGTAACAGTAATCTAAATGTAACTCGACAAGAAAAAGAAAGAATTGAACTTTTTTCATATATGGTTGTTTCAAGCATACCAAAATAGATACTCTATTTGGAACTGGATCTCAAGCAAAACCTTATATCTCAAGACATTGTTAAGAAATTAAAATTAAAACAATTCCACATCCTAAGCCATACCCTCTGGTTGATATGTGATAATGCTAAATTACAGTGACAAGAAGGTGTAAACTTAGGTTTGCTATCACCGCAAATTTTATAGATGAGGCATTTCTGGATGTTATTCCTTTGGATATTTGTGTATTGTGTGTTGGGAAGCCCATATTTATAGCGATAGAAAAGCTATTTGTCATCATCATGAGAATAAGTATCACTTGTTTAAGAATGAAGTTGGAGTACACTGTTAGAGCCCATACAAAGAAGATGAATTTATCACTCTTAAATGCTGACAAATGAAGAGATTAGTCAATGCTAGGAAAGAATTTTGTTCTCTTAATGATTAAACCCAAGATGATATTGAAAACTAAGTTTTCCAAGGCCAGGATGTAAAGTTGAAATCTGACTAGTATGAGGTTGTTAATCAATATGATGAGATGTTTAAGGAACCAAAGGACACTCCGTACAAAATTCAAACATGAAATTCAATTGAAACAAGATTTCCCTCTTCCAAACATTGGTATGCACAGGATGTCACCATGGAGAATGCCGAAATCAAAAAATAAATCCAAGAATTGTTCGACAAAGGGGTCACATACCAAGCACATCAGCTTAAGGACTTCCAATTGTGTTAGTGCCAAAGATAGATGGTACATGGTGTATGTGTATTGATTTCTGTGGCTTTGAACAAGATTACGGGTAAAGAATCGCTATCCTCTTCTCAAATCTAACTTAGTAATATATTTAGCATCTTTCAATTGAAAGATGCTAAATATTTTACTAAGTTGATTTGAGAAGCGGATATCATCGATCAGGATTCGGTAGGTTACATGGAAGACAACTTCAAAATGAAGCAAGGTTTGTTTGAATGGATGGTAATGCCTTTGGACTTTGAAATGCAAAATTGCTACTTCATGAGGGTTATGAATGATGTATTAATGCCTTTTATCGATGATTGTGTTATCGCCTTAATTTTGGATGATATTTTGATTTTTATAAAATCTCATGAAGAGCATGTTAAGCATGCGAAATAAGCCTGGATGTTTTGAGAAAGGAAAAGTTGTTCTTGAAGATGTCCAAATGTGAGTTTGGAAAGACTTCCACCTATTTTACTTGGGGCATATTGTTGGTGGAGGCGGTAATTAAAAATTGATCCCTTCAAGGTCGAGTCATATTGGATCGGCTCCAAGCTTCCAACAATGTGACAAGAGGGTAAGAATTTTTTTGGGAGGGAACCCAATATTTGAGAAAATTTATTGCTAACTTTTCTTCCATTGTACCTCCAATATATGCGCTGTGACAAGTGTCAGCAAGTTTTTCAATGGGGAGTGCTAACAAAAGTGCCTTTAATACTTTGAAAGAGAAGATTGATTCAAATGGGCCAGCTTCGCTGAACTAATTTAAGACAACCTTTTGAATTCAAACATGCAAGCAATTATGCAATGGGAGCGTCTTGTTACACATGCAGGGTTTCATTTGTTTTCATTCTCAAACTTTTAATGGTAGTCATGATTAACTATCCTACTTATGATAAGGAGTTGTATGCATTGGTGCAAAGTGAAAAAAATGGAGCATTATTTTGCTAAATTTACCGCACTTGGTCATATAGCATGAAGGGCATTTATAATAAGTTGTTGATATATGTTTTCTTACAATCTACATAGGTCGTACTTATTCTTAAATATAGTCCTATCATGCATGAGGTTATGTTGAGCAATATGCTTTGTGATAATCGATTTTGAAGAAGTATAAGGAGGACTTTGAAGTCATTCTAACTACAAGTTGAGGTAAGAATTGATTACTATGCATGATAACTTTCTCAGATCATCTTGGCAAGCCATGGCCCTATAGGTGAAGAAAGAATCAACATAATAAGAGAAGCCCATTTTTATCTTATTGCGGGTCACTTTGGTGTAGGCAAGATAGAGGCTAATTTGCAAAGATACAGCTACTGGACTAAAATGAATGAAAGTGTTTCAAAGAGAAGCCCATGATGTCTAAGAAAAACGAAGTAACCTAAATTTGGGTTTGTATAATTCCACTTTGGTCTTCTCGACTTTGGGAAAGTGTTTCCATGGATTTCGTAGGAGGTCTACCTATAAATCAAAATGAAATCATGATTATCTTTATGTCAGGTTGATCGACGAAAATGTATTTTTACATCTCTCAGGCGAAGAAGGTTATACCGGAAAGCAACCATTAATAATGTTCTTTCAAAATGTTTGGGTACATTTTGGATTGCCTAAATCCATTATTTTTATCGAGATTCTCGATTTATTAGAAAATTTTGACTAGGTCATGGGCACTCATGGACACCAATATTAAGAAGAGCACATATTTTCATCTACAAACCAATGGTCGGACAGAAGTGGTAAATGAAAAGTTAATGGTGCATCTTCTTCGGTTATTAAAGTGCCATCCTACACTTTTGATGTTACTTTACACTATGTTCATCATGCTTACAATCAAGCTAAGCACTCACCCAAACGCCACTATCTTTAGCTACGTTTTAATATTTGCCCAAATCTCCCTTTAGATTTTATCTTGGGAAGGATATTGCCATTGATGGTCAATATGACATTGATAGGGTATGAAAAGTTCATCGAACAAATTCAACCGATACATCAAATGGTGCCAGAGAAGTTGGAAAAGAGCCGTCAAGCACAAGACAAGACACATACAAGCATCGCGTTTAATCGCTACCCCCAAGTTGGTGATGAAGTTACTTTACTAGTAAGGAAAGGCTTAAAGGAGAAGGTAAAACTAAACCAAATTCGGAGTATGGCTTCCTTTTCAAGATTCTTGACAAGATTGTAACAATACCTTCCGCTTAGATTTGCCTCCTTATATGCAAAATGTATGCGCTTGTTAATGCTGAGAATTTGAAATTGTATGAGCCTCCTTTGATTGATGATCAAGGAGAGCATGTTCGCATTCCTTCTATAGTTGATTTTTCCCCAGAATATCTTAAAAAACTGCATGAAGACACAATCATTGACAAGAGAATGAGAACTTCAAAACGAGGAAATGTGGAGTATCTTCGAGTTGATCTTAAAGGCACAAATCCAAGAAAAGCTAGATGGATTGAGGTTGAAAGGTGAGGTAACTATACCCTCATCTCACATAGACTGAAAAATAGTCTCTTTGGGACCAAAATCTTCCTTAATGGGGAGGTGCGGATCCAAGGGATCACAATTTTTCAAAATTAAAGTGCCTAGAATCATTTCCAAATCAATGAGCTTAGGTCTTTGTCATCACTTAACCCAACACAACTTTTTCGGGTTCAAACGAATGTCAGATGAGAGAGATATCGTGTTCTGTTCAAAACATCAAGCATGCAAAAAAGGATGCTAACTCCATAACCGGCATACCAGCATGTGGATGCCGACGCGGCATGTCCATAATGAAATGGCGTGAGTGGAATTGGCGTGGACCGCATTTTACACGCGGCATCTATTGGCTGGCATATGTGGACGAATAGTCCATGACATGGCATTTTTGTCCAATGGTATGGTGCCACGTGGCCTAGTATTGGGCTGCCACATGGCACCCAATTATTGGTTAATTGGTTTGCAAAATTTTGTGAGTTATGGTTTTCGAACTGGAGACCTCCCACCGGGAAGAGTCTTCTCAAAGGTTGGGCACCGACCCACCTACACTGTGGAGCTTACAAATTAATGGTTTTGAAATTATTTAAGTTTGTGTATGGTGTGTTTTGGCTGTAAGAGATGGGGCTTCAGCCCCCAACCCACAAGCTTGTAGCTACTTCAATCCATATGGACTCCACACTCATGCTGCAGAGCCTAAATGGTTTTGAACTCACGCTGATGTTATATGACCGGGTGGTTAAACTATGCAGCAATAAATTTTAATGGAGTCACTCGGCTCCTATACATATACACAGACCTGCTACCATGTGTGCAATGTATCTATATTTAAATGGTTATAACACACGCCACCACTTGTCCATTGCACATTTTCTCTTTGAACCTTGGCCCTTTTCGGGTGAGCATGCTGTCACATGGTGACCTTTGTGACCATGGCCTATGCGGTTTGGGGAGCCTAATTCCATTAACGATTCGAAAGCTTGACCATTTTTGCAGTTACACACATGTGGTAGGTTTTATCATGAGTTTTTGAGCGTGTTCTTGGTAGAGCACACAGGAGGTGCATTTTGGCGATCCATAGACAAGTTTGAAGGGGAACTCTGTGAAGCCTATCTTCTTCAATTTTGGCCAAACGAGGTTTAAAAAGCCTAGCTAGGGGTTTTGACGCTCTGCCATTGAGCCATCTATATCTAACTTTGAGCATTATAAAGAACATATTTTTATCAATTTGAGAAAACAATACAAAAGATCCATCGGGAAGTTGGACCGAGAGATGTAGCCCAAGAGAGGGGTGAACTCCTTTATCATTTGTTGTTGTGTTATGTGTTTATTCCACTGTCATGTTGTTGTTTATATGCATCCCCGAATGAGTAATTTCTATAAAATTTCTGTTTGCAAAATTGATCCATTTTCATTCTTTTAACACATGAATTAAATCTTGAAAATAATTTCAAGAATACAAATATTCTTCTTCATTTTAGATAAATCTAATTTAACACCACGCAAGAAACTCATGCAACAAAATATGACGTACCCAAGAATAAGAATGATCGACCCACATGTCCTGCACTTCAGAATGTTTAGGACCTCCAGACACATAAGAAATGCTCAACCCTGTGTTCCCATCGCATTTTGACTCATTTAAGGTCTCAAGGTCGGGCGACTTTTTGAAAAACAAGGAGGTGTCTACATCCACCCAACACAAGCAGACCAAGCCTACTCGCTGGCGGACAATCATTAATATAATAAAAAACCCATCCATTAATCAAGGCTAAATGGTCATTATCTATGATCCTCTTTAACATTGGTTACAATTCAATAGGGGCACATCTAATCTACCATTAGTCATTAATGCACTCTCTAAATTAATGTTAATTACAATCAATTTATCACATCTAAGTAACCGATACTAGGTCTATAAACGATAAATACAATGCATCCTCAGTTATCGATCAAATTAGCAAGTCTAGAATATGCCATTTAGTCATTACTCACCACTAACTTTAATTATTATTACATTCCATTTGGGCAATTCTAATTTAATCCAAATCTCAATCTACTAGCCCTTAATAATAAATAAAACATTAACTAAAATAATGTAGAATGCTACTATTAAACATTGATGCACAAATTAATCTTAACATGTCATCTAATTCTAAATTAACCTAAATCGCAATCTTACTAGCCACTAACATTAAATAAAACATTAACTAAAAATCTAGGTGAATGCTACTATTAAATAGGATGATTTTTAGGGGCCAAATTTCACTCATGGGCCAATTTTCCATTTTTTCTTTCCACCGATTCACTATTTTAAAATGATTCACGGAATTCTCTATAGGATAAAAACATTTTACCTTAAAAATCGCCAAAAAATTTTATAAAAACTATATTAAATACTTAAAATTTGAATATTTTGCAAAAATATCGCCAAACATTTATAGTTGACATATGAAGATTAGTAAGATTCTCGGCTTTGGGTTTCTACACTTTAAAACAAATTTCCATCCTTAAAATCATCCTTGCTATTAAATAATTAATAAGGAAATAACACGACATTTAATAACAATACATTTAATAACAAATAACCTATCAATTAATATATATCATTAACACTAACTACGCTACAAGGTGAAACAATAAGGAGACATTTATTAACTCAATAATTCAGAATGTGCCTAGATTAACTAAAAGCACCTAAGTGTATTCTACAATAATAAAGGAATTGGTCGAGAGGTAAATGCCATAAAGCCATAGATTTAACACAAGACTAAGGCGATGCGCCGAATTAGGGGTATTGTCATACTTCTTGGTGAGAATCACTGCCACGTAAAGGTAAGAACAAAAGTTCAGGGCATAAGGTGTAATCAACAACTAGGTGACTCGTGGCCATTCTCATGCACCACAGTCCATTATTAAAGGCGATCTGGGGGCGAAAAGATGGAAAAATGCAATATTGGAAGCCCATGCACCGCGAGTTAAGGGAGAAATCATAACACCCAGAGCTCTGCCAATTCAAGAAGGTTAAGACACACCAATGAAAGTGTCGGCCTGTCGCTGAGATGAGGTCGAGGGAAGGGATCATGGAGTAACCTTCAATTGGATGGGTTAACTCGCAGAGGTAAATGAGAGGTAGGTTTTAATGGAGGAAAGGGCAGTCATGACATTGAAGATGAAGCCTGGTGGGATTCAAATAAATCCATCGAAAGATAGGCTGGTTGAAATTTTTAGTCACCAATTTAAAAAAAAACATTTTACTCTTTTCCATTAAATAATCGATCTCAAGCATAAATCCTACAACAATTTTACCATACAAAATGAAGAGAGCTGACATTTCCTCATCGGCCTTCATCTCAATGACGGCCCCCATTTGCTTTCAGGCAACTCCCATTGTCGGACATTGTTGATACTTCAATGGTACTCCCATCCAACGCTTAGTGATACTCTTTCTTTCCGAGCCCTCCGGAAATGCTAGAAGGCCACACTACACTATCCAGATACCATCAGCTCCACTTACCTCGTAAGGCTTGAGCTACCACTCCTCTCCAAGTTCGGTATCCCAACTCACACAAGTAACCGGCCAAGTAGATATTTCTGCAAATAAGAACGTTATTAATAAAATGTATGAGGGTAGCTTCATACTTCTCCTCCTTCATCCATTTTATAGAGTTTCGAACTTCCTCTCTTCCTAAAATCTCATTTAATTAAAGTTTTAAAATAAATTCCCAAAATTCTCCATGTCACCCATCCCTTTCTTCCCTCCATTATTTAATTTATTTTAATTAATTAATTATCTTATTTCCTCACCCACCTAGAGCTACTCCTATAATCACTCCTAGGTGTCCCCAAAATTCTCTTACAGTGCCTTAGTAAAGGATTTCCTATTATGAAATCTCTGTTAATCCAAATTGAAAATTAGGAAAGCCTTAAATGCAGTAGATTCTTTACTAAGTTGACTCTTCGCCTCCCCTTGTCCCCCTTTATGCCACTCCTTTCCCTAGTTTCCTAACTTTTATAATTTCCCTCTTTCCCCTTTTTTTTTTAGAACTCAAAAAGGGAGGTGTGAAAATTAACCCTTTTCCCTTTCTTCATTTAATTAGTATATTTAATCTATTAAGGTAATAAAACAATTAATTCCATTTTTAATTTTTAATCCAACATAAAAAATTGAAACAATTCATTTCTACCCTTCATGTTACAAGATTTAATGAAGACTTCATAATTATTATTCATGTTGATTTTATTTTATTATCATTATTATTATTTTTAGAGAGATAAAATTTACCACTAGCATAGTTTAGACTCTGAACCTTTAAATTCGTGATGGGCCAAGTCAATTTAATTAGGGAATTTGTTTTAGCAAATACTTAACATGTTATTATTCATCCTACATTCTAGTTCAAATCCTCTATCATCAACAACGCCGCGTTCTTCTGTGGCGCACTCAGGGTGCTCAAAGGGTTCCACTTCGCTTCTCATCTGCCTTTCAGCGATGTGTTCTTCGTGATCGCATCTGCGCTCCAAGGGTGCCACTTGCCACTTCCTATTTTCAGGCGACGTGTTCTTCAGACGCACTCACGCTCCAAGGGTGCCACTCGCCCTCTTTGGAATAACTTCTGGTAGACATCAATAACTCCATGGAGTCAAGATCACAGTGAACTTGTGGGAGACTATATCTCTAGCAAATAAGGCCCCCTCCTTATTTTGTGCCCCTTAGAATCATCATGAGCTACTGTCGCAATCTTCCCTCATGTCATTTTGGGTCTTCTCGATCTAGGTAATTGTTAATCTACAGTTCGATCCACGACGAGTGCTAGTAGGTTGTGGCAAGGTTGTCATCCACACATCTCCCTCAACATCTCCTCATAGTCGTGTGCGACCTCTTTACTCCATATGTGACTGGGTCGGCAAGCTATCGCTCAACCTGCATCATCAACAAATCATGTCAGAACATATCCATATCATACCATCTAATCAGATGCACTAATATCACAGTAAAACAATCAAACCCCAATGGTACACTCCCTTACGCGATCTGGAGTACAAGGGGTTCCATCGATGCCTCTACATCCTCAAGGTCCAAAATCCTGCACACTCAGTAAAACCGAGTCAATAGCACCTGTCTATGTCAATGCAGTAAAAGAACATGTCATCAACCCATAACACCTCATAATCAAAATCAAAGGTTTTAATAGCATAATAATCTGGATCACTTGCGAGCAAGTGTCCTCAAAGAATAAGTTTGCTCAGTGCGCCCGAGTGGGATGTTACACATATCTCTGAAAGTGGCTTGTTTCTGAAGAAACTATCCGCGCAACAGGTAAATGACCCCATTTCAGAAATGGGTTTGTAACGGTTTTTCCAAATTCATAACCGTTTCCTCATAAATCATCCTGCAAAATCATGTCTCTGTTATACAATTATGGGTTTGAACTCTGCTATATTTTCATGGGCATTTAAAACCTCAGGGCCATTTTGTTTTGTGCTACTACGGGAGCCATATTTTCAAAGGTAAACTAGGAGGCAAAGCAAAATTATTCATGAAGGGGAAAAAGTTGTGACACAAGTAGATCAAACCAATATACAATGAATGAGATTGGGTGAACGTACCTGATGTCAAGCACAAATTCGAAGGTCTGGGAGTGTTCTCCCATTATCTCCCACTCCATGAACCGATTATTTCCTCTAAGCAATAGGCCATGGAGACCAAACACCAAGAAACACATGTAACCCTTGCAACTTGCCACGAACTAACAACCTAATTCTGAGGAGATGAACACACATAGTGTAATTATTCATTTTGATGGTGGTCAGGTCAGGGTATAGGAGGTTTTCATCATTAACCATTAAATTGTGATATGACATATGTAAGTGATGACGAGTCATATAATTTTTTTTAAGAGAGGTGAGATTTAAACCTTGTCTCCAATTCATTTGTTAAACATATTAAACAAGGTTTCAATGCATACATCAACCCATGAATTCTTTTAAACAAAAAACCCATACCATTTTTAAGATTGAGCTAAGTTCCTAGCAGAAGGACCATACTTGGTCTAATGATATAATTCATGGTCCTTTAATTAGAAACAAGTCTTCCATCTAGATATAGACTAATTGAAGAAGGAAAACAAAATTTACAAACTAATACAAAGGGAAACAATTTCGAGATTTTGTTTGAATGTTTGCACAAGATAAAGGTCTCAATTTCATGCTTTGTAGTCATGAAATTGAGAATCTAAACCAATCAACAAATCATACGATCATGTTCTCGTAATAATAAAATCCAAATTCAACAATCACACCTTCACAAAAGAGACCCAGTCAATCTGATGCAAATATATATGTTGGACAACAAGTTTAAGAAGTGATTTTGCGTTTCAAAGGTCAATGAAAACTAAATGCTAGTTGGGTAGCCACCAAATGGAGACTCACTTGGCGAAGCAGTTATCTCTGAACTATCAAAATTTCATCTCAAGGAAAAAGAACAAGACTTGAAGATGGTTTTTAAGCTGGTTTTAAAAAAATTCCCTTTCAGATCACACAATATTAAGATTATCTCAGACTTATAAAAGATCACCATGATTATAATCAGAAAAGAAAAATAAATGCGTTTCCAAAGGATTATAGCCTGAAAGTGTGTTTTGATCAAAGGGTAACGATGTTTATAAAAATGACTTCAATACCATTGATAGAGCCACTGCTGCCAACAGGCATTTATAACCTCTACAGGGATGTCATTTAACCCACTCAAGTACTTTAATCCCATGCAATAGTTGTCTATTCATGATATATACTCCCGTAGAAATTTGACTTATAAGCACATACCTGCAATCTCTCTAACCTGGCATTTTTTCGTTGCCAGGAGGCCTGTTCATTACCCTGACGAAGTTGCCTTGGTATCATGCGTCTATTTAGTCACTGCCAGTAGGCCTGTTCAGTACCCCAACGGGTTTACACACATTTCCCACACTTAAGTGTTTTCAACCTTCTTACGTCAGTTAAAATGATATAATTTATAGATGTTTTAAATGACAAAGAGAGCAGGGTGATATTAGAGATTGATTAATGGACATGTATATTTATTTTCTTTAAGTACTGGAAGTTTTATCATGGTTTAGATGTTTTATATTTCAATTAAGAAATCATCTAGAGAATGGGGAAGTGCTTAAACGTGATCTTTTAAGAACAGGGACGATGTAAAAGGTCTAAAAATCATCATAATTCTCAAATGTTTCGACATTTTTCAGGGTTAATACTCTGAAAAGGACCATTAAATATTTCATAGTACTCAACTGACCTACAAATCAAATATATGAGCTGAACCTTAACATCAGAAATTGTTTGAACAGTTTCAAATTGATTTTTAAAAACATAATTCTTGAAATGATTGCTTCCTTCAAAAATCGCTCTTTGATAAGAAATATATTGATTAAAAAATATAGACAAGAAGAAAATTCAATCAAATCAATCAAAGAAAACAAAAAAAAAACACACAACAAACCAAATCATATTTTATTAATGGGATTGAAAATCAGAAGTACATCAAAACAAACAAAATTGAAATAGAAAAAGCACAAAAAATAATTTGACCAAAAGCAAAACCAGAACAACCTCTCATAGAGGATGAGGATCAAAAGGAACAACTACAAAGTTCAGAGTTTTGCGTATAGGAAAGTTCTTTTCTTAAGATAGTGATGCATGATACATCATTTTGACCAAGCTTATTAGTAAAAGTCACATAAAAACCCTTAACCAGGATGAGTGCAATTATGTGCAGTGCTAAGCTATGTTTGTTAGGGTAAAACTAATGGGAATTAAAGATCAAATCCCTAATCTCTTAATTAATGCTTCATAATATCTGAAATCATTGCAAGATGCTGCTAATTTTTGAAAAAGAAACATTTAATCAAGACAACTACAGAAAGGAAAAATAAAGGAATTGAAAGAAGACTTCCCTGACAACATTCAGACGATAGATCTCTTTGCATACCCATGTTCCTTCATAACTTCATTATTCAAAGGAAAAAGTGAAAATGCAAGAAAAAACCCAAAAGGACTATGTTCCTGCACCTACTCTAACTTCTGCATAGATCAAAATGCTAAGTAAAATCGTATTTCCCGTGCAACCAGAAGAGCATCTTCAATCCTGCAAGGCATAGAAAGTCGAAAATCAAAATAAAAGAATGTAGTATTTGCAGATACAAAATAAATGTGTCATGCTTACCTCCTATATATTTGGTTAAAAAAAAAAAAAACATGACCTTACCATTCTTTTGAAACTTCTTGATGTATGAATCATCCAACCATTTTGCAATCTTGTCATGATATGGGTCATAATGGCAGGGAAGAATGTAAGTAAGTCTGGAAAACTTGTCAATATTATGGGGACCTGATATAACCATCAACCAAGGTCGAAGTGCCCCATCCTCCTGACAATTCTCCAAGTGTTCATCAATTTCTTCACATGGAGGACCTAAAAAAATCATGTCATGCTTACCTCCTAGATATTTAGGTAGAAACAAAGAAAGAACAACTTTATCTTTATTATGAATATTTTTTAGATATGAATCTTGAAGCCATTCTAAGATCCCATCATAAAAATTAGGATGCAAACTATGACTTCAATGAACTAGATCTGTCAATGGACAACACATCATAAGAGGATTAATGACATCAATTAGATTATTGGTTTGAACACTTCCTTTGATGAGATGGACCGTTTCAAAACGTGAAGCATAATCATTAAAATTTGAACTAACCAAAGAATGAATATGCAATGTAGAATATTTGATATCCATAAGAATGAGTGCATTGTTTTTTTCAAAAATAAATCGTGCAAAATCATCTTGCAACATATATTTTTTCCATGCAAGTGATGAAAGTGAAAAAGCGTCAAATCTAACTTCATAAATTCTATGCTTGGAATTATCTTCACAAAATATTTGCATATAGAAAAGATCTGATTGTGATGGAAAAGAGTAAGATACCGTGGGTAAAGTATTATTTCCACCAGAATCTAAGAAGAGATCGGGATATAAAGAGTAAAAGGAATCTGAAATGAGCACATGGAAAGAATCTCTTGAGCAATGATATTTAACAATGGTATTCTCAATACATTCCTCTTCACTTTCCTTAAAACTTTCACTCTGTTTTGGTGATAAATCCTTCAACATAATATGATAATCTAAATTTGCCTCATGTATGATAGACAATTCGAAACTTTCATGAAAAACATCTAATCTTTCCTGTGGATAGTGTATGATCTGTGGATGAAGGTTTAAGGTTTCTTCTTCAAATTGCAGATTTACATCTCTAATCAGTTTCATAGGAATGTTAGAATTCTTAATATCATTTTCATCACCTAAGTGTTCTTCAATAACTGAATTTATGTACTGATTAGAGGAAGAGTTAGAAGAATATGGACATTCACCTTGACCCAACATCAAATCTTCTTCCACGATGGTCGAGGACTAAATATACAATGATTCAGAGGAAAAACCAGTTTGATTGTCAGTACGAACCTTTTCAATAGATACTACCTATGTTGCTTGTTCAAAATTTTCAGATGGATTCCTCTCATACTGCAAACAAAATTCTTCTCGCAATTGAGTGATAGGAATTGAAACTGATTCATCATTCGCGATTGAATATGACTGGATGAAAGGGGCACAAGCATCACAAAGGATATTTAGTACAAATGCCATGTCATCAATATTAAATTTACAGAGAACCTGATGGATTATTGTTGAAAAACCTTCTGGAGATGAATCATCATTGATTAGTAGAGCCTGAAATTATTCACATACCCGATTGTAATAATAGATTTCAAAATAATATAAAAATT
>SNQJ01S0187572.1:16150-33420 GCA_010110895.2 Picea sitchensis | reverse complement strand
AAAAGAGGATTATGATAATATAAGCACAGGAAGTGATGCTAATGAAGAAGAAGTTGTGGTTGACATGGAAGGAGAATTGACCAGTGCACTAGAAGAGATTGACAGACTAAGAATTAAGAACATAAAGAAAAGACAACTTTTGATATAGTTCGAGAAAAAAAGTAAAGAACCTAATGAAGACCTTGTCCTACTAAAAGTAGAATTAGAAGAGGCAAAGGAAATCGAACACATTCTGAAACGATAGTTATCAGAAAAGAAGGCAAGATGTGAAGCCTCAGAACAAGAAGTAGTGAAAACTAGGAAAGAGATGGAGAAGTTTCAATCCTTGTATAATTAGAATCTATCAAGTATCAAAGAATCAAAAGGATTAGCCACCATTCTGAATCAGCAAAGGAATCCAAAGCTGAAAACTAGTTTAGATTATGAAGAGGGATCAAGTAGTGATAAGCCAAGAAACGAAGAACCCATCAAGTTTGTCAAATCTACAACCAATGACAGCAACGAACCTGCAGAAACAAAAGAAGACAATCAGCCACCCAGGACGAGTAAAGAAAAAGGTGCCAGAAGTGAATCTGTAGAACAAAGAAATAATGCGCTCCCTGCTGAAAGATGTCATCAGCATGGAAGAAATCGATTTGCTCAAAGAAGACAACCATTTTCCAAGTACAAATAATTTTTCTATGACTATTGTTTCTACTATTCTAACTTTGGTCACAAAGCTGTAAATTGTTCCTTAAGACTTAGACATGAGCAATTAAGATTTCAAACGAATAAATACTTGCCACAACAAATAATGATACATCCAAGTAACAAGCCTTCACAGATTGAAAATTACCAAATTAAGTCTAGAGACATGCAACCAAGGAGGTCAAGAAATAATCAACAGTCAATCAGTAGACATAAATCTATTGACTATGGACATAAATAATAAATGAGTAGAAATAATAACTATGGACATAAATGAGTAGAAATAATACCTATGGACATAAATCTGTTGACTGTCGATTAAGGAATTATGAACCAGATTTGAATTCCCCTACTGAAGATGTCAAGGTTTGGAAGAAGAAAGAAAGTGACAAGTGTGGATTGGTGTTGTCGGCTCAAAGAAAAACGAACCCTTGGTATATAGACAGTGGATGCTCCAAACATATGATGGGAGACAAAGGTAAGTTTCTATCTCTAAGTGAAAGCAAATCAGGTAAAATAACCTTTGGAAATGATGCTCTAGGTAAAATAAAGGGTAAAGGGACGGTGAGTTTAAGTAATGGAAAAGGAAAATCCCAACATGTTCTACTTGTAGATGGACTAAAACATAATCTACTCAGTGTAACTCAAATTTGTGATAGAGGATGTGAAATGGTGTTCACATCCAAGGACTACAAAATAAAGTCTGTAAACTCAGGACAAGTTGTGGCCAAAGGCATAAGGACATAAAATAACGTATATGTGCTGAAATAAAATGGAGAAGAGTGTCATCTAAGAAAACATGATGAAATATGGTTATGGCATAGGAGACTTGGACATCTAAACTTTGACCATTTAATAAAACTCAAAAATCTTGAGGCAGTAAAAGATCTTCCGAGAATATCAAAGCCCCAAGATTCAATGTGTAAACCTTGCCACGTAGGAAAGCTAAGCAGGACACAGTTTAAGTTCAAGAGATTTACTTCAATAGAGAAACCACTCCAACTAATTCATATGGATTTATGTGGACCATCAAGATAGGAAGGCACAGGGAAAGAAAATGGCTTCATGCTGATTATTTATGATTACTCCAGACTTACTTGGGTTGCATTTCTCAAAGAAAAAGATGAATCATTTGAAAAGTTTAAAATATTTAAGGCTTTAACTAAGACTCAAACAGGAAAGAGGTTAAAGGAAGTAAGATCAGACTGGGGAAGAGAGTTTATGTCAAGTGACTTCAAGGAATTCTTTGATAAGCATGGGATCAAGAGAGAATACACCATTCGAAGAACTCCACAACAAAATGGAGTAGTTGAGAGGCAAAATAGAATAGTGCAGGAAATGGCCAGGTCAATGATGAATGAGAAGAACATTGGTCAAACCTATTGAGTAGAAGCAATACACACAAAAGTCCATGTTCTTAACAAATCCCACCTCATACCACAAAGTGACAAGACACCTAATGAATTTTGGTATGGGAGACCTGCTTCAATTAAACACTTCAAAGTCATTGGGAGTAAATGTTACATAAAGAATAATGATGAGAAACTTGGAAAATATGATGACAGGGCTGATGAACGTATCTTCTTAGGGTATGCTACAAACAACAAAGGATACATATGATATAATAAGAGGCTGCATAAAATGGTTGACTTTATTGACGTAAAAGTTGATGAGGGAATCCCAGCAAGAAAGGTGTACAGTAATGAGTCTTCTACAGAAAACACAACTAAAGCTGAAGATGAACAGGTCCAAGAATCAGAAAATGAAGACTCTGAATCAAATGAAGACACAGATACTCGAACAGACTCAAATCAGCAGACAACTTCAAATTCCTCCTCCAGAATCACTCAAAAGAATCATCCCACAAGTCAGATAATTGGTGAAAAAGACAAAGGTGTACAAACCAGGAGAAAGCTAATCAAAAACACCAAACAATCACATATAGCTTTCATATCCATGATGGAACCCAAGAACTTTAATGAAGCTAGCAAAGATGATTATTGGGTTAAAGCAATGAATGATGAACTTGATCAGATTGAGAAAAAAAATACGTGGGAGATGGTTCATAGACCTGAAGGTAAAAATGTGATTGGCTCCAAATGGATCTTTAAGAATAAATTGAATGAGCAGGGACAAGTTGTCAGGAACAAAGCAACATTGATCTATAAAGGGCATGCTCAGATAGAAGGACTGGATTTTGATGAAACATTTGCGCCCGTAGCAAGGTTAGAAGCTATCAAAATATTTCTTGCCTATGCTTGTCATAAACGGTTTAAAGTCTATCAAATGGATGTCAAGTCATCTTTTCTAAATGGAGATTTAAATGAAGAAGTCTATATGGAACAACCAGAGGGTTTCAAACTATCTGATAACCCTGACTTAGTATGCAAGATGAAGAAAGATTTATATGGGTTAAAACAAGCTCCTCATGCCTAGTATCACAGACTGGATACGTATCTCAAAGACAAAGGGTTCAAGAGGGGAACAGTTGACAACAATCTATATATAAAAATAGAGGGTGATGACTTTCTCATTGTGTTGGTCTATGTAGATGACATCATATTCAGATGTAATAAGGATTCATTGCTAAAATGGTTTTCCTTTGACATGGAGTCTGAGTTTGAAATGTCTATGATAGGTGAACTGTCATTTTTTCTTGGTCTGCAAATTACTCAGAGGTCTGAAGGGATGTTCCTTTCTCAAGAAAAATATCTAAGATAAATGTTGAAAAGGTTTCAAATGGAATATTCTAAACCTGTGGGCACACCTATGGTAACTGGATGCAAATTAAGTAAGGATGATGACTCACCTGATGTTGATCAAAGTTCATATAGGTCAATGATAGGTAGCCTGTTGTACATCACAACATCTCGCCCAGACATAATGCTTGTTGTTGGAATGGTAGGAAGATATCAGTATGCAGCTAAATAGAGTCATTTTCTAGATATCAAAAGGATATTCAGGTATTTGAAATAAATAATGACATATGGTCTGTGGTATCCCAAAAATCAGAATTTTCAGTTAACTGCTTATTCAGATGCATATTGGGCAAACTGTGTTGATGAGAGAAAAAGCACCAATGGAGGAGCATTCTTCTTGGGTGACTCATTAGTAGCATGGCTTAGTAAAAATCAAAGTTCCATTTCCTTATCAACTAGAGAGGCAGAGTACATTGCTATTGCTACCTGTTGCACTCGGGTATTATGGATGATTCATACACTTGTAGACTTGGAGGTAAAATACGCAGCACCGATCCCAATTCACTGTGATATCACTAGTGCCATCAGTGTGTCTAAGAATCCTGTATTCCACTCCAAGACCAAGCATATTCCCATAAAATGCCATTTTCTGAGAGAGAAGGTCACCAATAAGGTGGTTCAGGTCCATTACATTCCAACCATAGAACAAATTGCAGACATATTTACTAAACCCCTAGCCAAGACACCATTTGAATATCTCCGACAGAAGCTGGGTGTAATCCCGTCTCACACCTAAGAGAGTCCATCCTATTAAGGGGAGATTTGTATTGATTAAATATATGATACCTCCTAAAAATACTGCAACAGCTTAGGGGGAGCCTGTTTTCTTTGACATTGATGTCAAAAGGGGAGAAAAGGAATGGTCTAGACCGAATGCTACAATTGGAGGTCCAAACAGATGAGCGCAACTATTCAGGGTTACCATCAATGCCAAAGGGGGAGATTGTTGGCATGTTTACAGATAGGTGTGCTTGTCATTGATGGCAAGATATGAGTATGCAGCGATGGAAAAATAGGGACTACGTAAGCTCAGGAGGATAAGTGCAGAGGTGCACGCAAAGTGCAAGAGTGTGCTTGATCATTTGATGGAAAACAGGCAGGCAAGGAAGTTCAGGGACAAATTGATCTGACTCCATTTCGGAGTTTCAGATACCAGGCATTAGAGGAGTCAAGGAAGCAAATCATGACAAGAATGTTGAAATGACGAAATGCAAAATGTCAGAATATGTTGATCCAACTCCATTTCGGATTTTCGAATATCGGGAGATTGAAAAGTCAAGATTTGAGACTCTTCAACACAGGAGTCCCGAAGTTGCGAAATATGGAATCTTGAAATCCCAAAATAGGCACTTAAACGAAGAGTTTCACAAACTGGGAAATAACTCCATTTCAGAGTTTTTGATACCGAGAGTTGGAAGATTCAAGACTCTTCCTCATCAGGAGTCCCGGAATCACAAAATGCGAAACACAAAAATCCCAAAAGAAGGAGACAGTTCCAGATACCGGGATTTGAAGTGTCAAAACACTTCACCAGAGGAGTCCTGGAATCGTGAAATGAAAAACGCCAAAATCCCAAAAGTAGGAGACAGTTATGGATACCAGGAATTGAAGTGTCAAAACACTTCACCACAGGAGTCCCGGAATTGCGAAATGTGAAATGCCAAAATACCGAAAGAAGGAGACAGTTTCAGATACCAGAGTTTTGGATACCAGGAGATGGAAGAGTCAAGTGTCGAGACTCCTGATCACAGGAGTCCCAAAGTTGTGAAGTGTGAAAAGTTGAAAAGATGATCTGACTTCATTTCGGAATTTCATAGATCGGGACTTGGAAGTGTCGAGAACATTCACATCAAGAATATCAAAATTATGATATGTGAAATCACGAAGTGATCTAGGCCGATACATCCAAGAGGAGAATGTAGCAGAGCTCGTCAAAAAGGATAGGTGGAAGACTATGACACATGTCAGGATCAGACAACGATAAGTGTCGAGTTTTTTAGGCATTACAGGCCACTGGAAATCACAATTCTGAGTGACACGTGACAACCACTCCGGTCACGACACATCATCGAGTGACGCAAGAATGACCTCACTACGGGAGTTTTAACTCCATCACTCCCCCAAAGTCCTGAAGGCTGAAGTCTCGGGGTAGAGGATAGTCATCCAATCACCATGGATCGAGGACCGTTAATTTGGAGATCGAAGCACTTGTGTGATTGGAGAGGAGTCATATTTCGGTGGTCACATGGTCGAAGAGCTGTAGAGAAAATATTGAAGTGGAAAGCTCCTGTTTCAGAGTTTTAGAGATCACGACTTGGAGAGTCGAGATGCCCCGCAACAGGATTGCCGAAATGCTGAAATGCGAAACACATTTTGGCTCAGCCTGTGGTCACACCCATTGGTCACATCGGTGAAAGATGGAGGAAGGCGCTAGTGTAGACAAGCTCCATTTGGGATTTTCAGGGATCGGGACATGGAGGGTAATGAAATCCTTACCACGAGGATCCTGAAATGCCGAAGTGTGAAATGGAAAACTGAACGCAAGATTCAATGAAGTCAATTCAACGGTGTAGATGAATTTGAATAAGATCAGAGGGCTATTGTTTCACTTCATAGTATAACTGCTAGAAACAAATGATGGTTTATGCAAGAGGATGAGCTCATCTATGACAGAGAAGACGGAGAGTGTCAACTGCCATAGAAGCTGAGAAATATTGAGATAACACCTAGTGATGATGATCGTGTGTGTGAAACCGCCAGAGAAGCTGAAGAGTTACCATGATGGTCAGGCAGAGCAGTCAGAATCAGCAGGAGATGCTGAACAGAGAGAGACAACATGGCACACAGAAGATGGTATAGTTGTGGAAGAGTGAAGTGGAGAAAACACCCTAAGGTGGAGAGGATGAAGGGGCTAGAAGTAGATGGCATACAGGGTGTACACAGAGAATATAAGAATGCTAAACAAAGAAGAAAGGGGGTGGTTGTTGAGGGTGATTGAGGTGTCAAGAAGGAGGTAGAGCACATTAGAAGAAATGCACAGAAGTTGAATGGTGCATTGAAGGGACATGGCACAAAGAGCATAAAAGGAAAAAGAACAAAAAGCGCAAGGAGTGTGCAGAAGACAGTGATGTAGACAGAGCAACGCAATGTAGAAAAACAATGATGAGACCAATAAGCCATTGAAGAACTTTATATCACTATAATAAGTCATAACAACTAAGATTTATATTTCAGGGTGGTAGGGAGGTGCTAGGGAGGAATTTTGTCCTCAGAGGTTCAAGTGGGTGCTTGAACAAAGGGAGTTGTAGCTTCCATCTGGTTTCATCCAGAGAAACGAGGGTGGCAGGGTGGTGCAAGGGAGATTTGTTGTTCTCTGTTATACAGGATGGTGCCTGTGTGACTGAAAGTTGGTGTTTCCATCCTGTGGGTGATGGAACACTTAGGGAGTTGGTGCTTCCTTCTAGTGGATGCTAGAGAAACCAGGGAGTTGGTGCTTCCTTCTAGTTGGTGCTAGAGAATCGAGAGAGTTGGTGCTCTCAGGAAGTAGTAGCTTGCATAACAGAGGTTGTAGCCTCATTATTAGTTGGTGCTCATATGTAATATAATGTAAATAATGTAAAGATTACTTATCATATAAAAAATAAAAGGTTTGTACCCGATATGGGTTTCCTTAGGAAATATCTGTCTCTATGTATATCATATGTGTGATAGATGTTGAATGTTCTATTTCTTACTTCCCCGCATTATTGTGACGATCATTAAATGTTGTCTAAAGAGTTTAAAATAATCATAATTGTTTAAGCATAGGTACAACTGATTCACCCCCCCCCTCTCAGTTGTGAAACAATTGGTATCAGAGATGGCCCCCTTTTATCTAAGGGTAGATCCTAGAGCTTAAACATGTCAAACCATGAAGGAAATTCAACCAATAAGGCCCCTCTGTTCAATGGAACAAACTTTGCCTTCTGGAAAGTTAGAATGAGAACCTACATAATGGATTTAGGTGCAGATGTCTCGGATGTGGTAGATATTGGTTATGTAAAGCCAGTTGTACTAGCTAGTAAGGATGACAAGATAGAATTATCTTCAACGCTAAGGCTATGAATTCTATCTTGAGTGGGCTTGCAGAAGAAGAATTCATAAAAGTTATGCACCTAGGAACTGCCAAAGAAATGTGGGACAAACTCATTAGAAGTTATGAAGGTAATGAGAAGGTAAGTGACGCCAAGATTCAAACATACAGAATACAGTTTTCACAGCTGAATATGAAGGAATATGAAACTGTTAGAAAATACTTTCTTATAGTAAAAGAAATGGTAAATGCAATGAAAGCACTTGGTGAGAAAATTGAGGAACCTTCTTTAGTTCAGAAAATTTTGAGATCTCTACCAGATAGGTTCAACCCGAAGGTATCTGCTATTGAAGAACTTGATGATATAAAAACCTTGGATTTTGATCAACTTCTAGGAACATTGACTGCATATGAAATGAGAATAGTTAAAGATAAACCCACCTACAGAGAAGCATCAATTAAGGCAGACGAGAATGAGGATTCGGAGACTGATGAAATTGAAGCAATATTTGTGAAGAGACTAAAGAAGAGATCAGGAAAATACAAAGGTAAACTACCTTCCAAATGTTTCAACTGTGGTAGGATAGGTCATTTTTCAAATAAATGTGACCACAAAAGAAAGGATCAGACATGTGATGATGAGGAGAAGCACAAACATAGAAATTTATTTAAAGAGAATAACTTTAAGAAGAAAAGTCTTTGTGTAAACAATGATGATGGTCCTTCAGATGAAGAAGAACATGACTCCACTATTGAACATAAACTAAATCAATTCATACTTATGGCCAAAGAGGATTATGATAATATAAGCACAGGAAGTGATGATAATGAAGAAGAAGCTTTGGTTGACATGGAAGGAGAACTGATCAGTGCACTGGAAGAGATTGACAGACTAAGAATTAAGAACAGAAAGCAAAGACAATTATTGATACAGTTCGAGAAAGATAGTAAAGAACCTGATGAAGACCTTGTCCTACTAAAAGTGGAATTAGAATAGGAAAATAAAATCGAAGACATTTTGAAACGAAAGTTATCAGAAAAGAAGGCAAGATGTGAAGCCTTAGAACAAGAAGTAGTGAAAACTAGGAAAGATATGGAGAAGTTTCAAGCCTTGTATAATCAAAATCTATCAAGTATCAAAGCATCAAAAGGGTTAGCCACCATTTTGAATCAGCAAAGGAATCCAAAGCTGAAAACTGGTTTAGGTTATGAAGAGGGATCAACTAGTGGTAAGCCAAGAAATGAAGAACCCATCAAGTTTGTCAAATCTACAACCAATGACAACAATGAACTTGCAAAAACAAAGGAAGACAATCAGCCGCCCAGGATGAGTAAAGAAAAAGGTACCACGACTGAATCTGTAGAACAAAGAAATAATGAGCTCCCTGCTGAAAGACGTCATCATCATGGAAGAAATCAATTTGCTCAACAAAGACAACCATTTTCCAGGTACAAAGAATTTTTCTATGGCTATTGTTTCTATTGTTCTAACTTTGGTCACAAAGCTGTAAAGTGTTCCATAAGACTTAGACATGAGAAATTAAGATTTCAAAGGAATAAATACTTGCCACAATAAATAATGATACAGCCAAGTAACAAACCTTCATGGATTGCAAATTGCCAAATTAAGTCTAGAGACATGCAACTAAGGAGGTCAAGAAATAATCAACAGTCAATGAGTAGACAATGTTGCAACAATAGTTTTGACCTATTAAAAAATGAGATTGAATGTTACATCTGTCATAACTATGGACAAAAATCTGTTGACTGTCTATTAAGGAACTATGAACCAGATTTGAATTCCCCTACTGAAGATGTCAAGGTTTGGAAGAAGAAAGAAAGTGACTAGTTAGGATTGGTGTTGTCAGCTCAAAGAAAAACGAACCCTTGGTATATAGACAATGGATGTTCCAAACATATGATGGGAGACAAAGGTAAGTTTCTATCTCTAAGTGAAACTAAATTAGGAAACGTAACCTTTGGAAACGATGCTCCAGGTAAAATAAAGGGTAAAGGGATGGTGCGTTTAAGTAATGGAAAAGGAAAATCCCAAGATGTTCTACTTGTAGATGGACTGAAACATAATTTGCTCAGTATAACTCAAATGTGTGACAGAGGATCTGAAGTGGTGTTCACATCCAAGGAATACAAAATAAAGTCTATAAACTCAGGACAAGTGGTGGCCAAAGGCATAAGGACAAAAAATAACGTACATGTGCTGAAAGAAAATGGAGAAGAGTGTCATCTAAGAAACGATGATGAAATCTGGTTATGGCATAGGAGACTTGGAAATCTAAACTTTGACCACTTAATGAAACTTAAAAATCGTGAGGCAGTAAAAGATCTTCCAAGAATATCAAAGCCCCAAGATTCAATGTGTAAACCCTACCAAGTAGGAAAGCTAGCCAGGACACAGTTTAAGTCCAAGAGATTTACTTCAACAGAGAAACCACTCCAACTAGTTCATATGGATTTATGTGGACCATCAAGACAAGAAGGCACAGGGAAAGAAAACTACTTCATATTGATTATTAATGATTACTCCAGACTTACTTGGGTTGCCTTTTTCAAAGAAAAAGCTGAAGCATTTGAGAATTTTAAAATATTTAAGGCTTTAACTAAGACTCAAACAGGCAAGAGGTTAAATGCAGTAAGATCAGACCGAGGAGGAGATTTTATGTCAAGTGAATTCAAGGAATTATGTGATAAGCATGGGATCAAGAGAGAATACACCATCCCAAGAACTCCATAACAAATTGCAGTAGTTAAGAGGAAAAATAGAAAAGTGCAGGAAATGGCCAGGTCAAAGATGAATGAGAAGAACATTGGTCAAACCTACGCGGTAGAAGCAATACACACAGTAGTCCATGTTCTTAACAAATCCCACCTCAGACCACAAAGTGACAAGACACCTTATGAATTGTGGTATGGGAAACCTGCTTCAATTAAACACTTCAAAGTCTTTGGGAATAAATGTTACATAAAGAATAATGATGAGAACCTTGGAAAATATGATGACAGGGCTGATGAAGGTAACTTCTTAGGGTATTCTACAAACAACAAAGGATACAGATGCTATAATAAGAGGATGCATAAAATGGTTGACTGTACTGATGTAAAAGTTTATGAGGGAATCCCAGCAAGAGAGGTGTACAATAATGAGTCTTCTACATAAGACACAACTAAATTTGAAGAGGAACAGGTCCAAGAATTAGAAAACGAAGACTCTAAATCAGATGAAGACAAAAATACTCGGACAGACTCAAATCAACAGATAACTTCAAACTCTTCCTCCAGAATCACTCAAAAGAATCATTCCACAAGTCAGATAATTGGTGAAAAAGACAAAGGTGTACAAACCAGGAGAAAGCTAATAAAAAACATTGAACAATCGCATGTAGCTTTCATATCCATGTCGGAACCCAATAACTTTAATGAAGCTAGCAAAGATGACCATTGGGTTAAAGCGGTGAATGATGAACTTGATCATATTGAGAAAAAAAATACGTGGGAGATGGTTCATAGACCTGAAGGTAAAAATGTCATTTGCTCCAAATGGATCTTTAAGAATAAATTGAATGAGCAGGGACAAGTTGTCAGGAACAAAGCAAGATTGGTCTGTAAAGGGTATGCTCAGATAGAAGGATTTGATGAAACATTTGCACCCATAGCAAGGTTAGAAGCTATCAGAATATTTCTTGACTATGCTTGTCATAAAAGATTTAAATTCTATCAAATGGATGTCAAGTCAGATTTTCTGAATGGATATTTAAATGAAGAATTCTTTATGGAACAGCCAGAGGGTTTCGAGCTGTCTGATAACCCTGACTTACTGTGAAAGTTGAAGAAAGATTTCTATGGGTTAAAAAATTCTCCTCGTGCCTGGTATCACAGACTGGATATGTATCTCAAAGACAAAGGGTTCAAGAGGGGACAATTGACAACAATCTATATATCAAAACAGAGGGTGATGACTTGCTCATTGTGTTGGTCTATGTAGATGACATCATCTTCGGATGTAGTAAGGATTCATTGGTAAAATGGTTTGCTTCTTCCATGGTGTCTGAGTTTGAAATGTCTATGATAGGTGAACTGTCATATTTTCTTGGTCTACAAATTACTCAGAGGTATGAAGGGATGTTCATTTCTCAAGAAAAATATCTAAGAGAAATGTTGAGAAGGTTTCAAAAGGAAGCTTCTAAACCCGTGGGCACACCTATGGTAACTGGATGAAAATTAAGCAAGGATGATGACTCACCTGATGTTGGTCAAAGTTCATATAGGTCAATGATAGGCAGCCTGTTGTACATCATAACATCTCACCCAGACATAATGCATGTTGTTGGAATGGTAGGAAGATATCAGTCTGCACCTAAACAGAGTCATTTTCTATCTATCAAAAGGATATTCAGGGATTTCAAAGAAACAATGACTTATGGTCTGTGGTATCCAAGAAATCAAAATTTTCAATTAACTGCTTATTCAGATGCAAATTGGGAAAACTGTGTTGATGAGAGAAAAAGCACCAGTGGAGGATCATTCTTCCTAGGTGACTCATTAGTAGCATGGCTTACTAAAAAACAAAGTTCCATTTCCTTATCAACTAGAGAGGCAGAGTACATTGCTGTTGCTACCTGTTGCAGTCAGGTATTATGGATGATTCAGACACTTGTAGACTTGGAGGTAAAATACATAGCACTGATCCCAATTCATTTTGATAACACTAGTGCCATCAGTGTGTTTAAGAATCCTGTATTCCACTCCAAGACCAAGCATATTCCCATAAAATACCATTTTTTGAGAGAGCAGGTCACCAATAAGGTGGTTCAGGTCCATTACATTCCAACCACAGAACAAATTGCAGACATGTTTACTAAACCCCTAGCCAAGACACCATTTGAATATCTCCAACAGAAGTTGGGTGTCATCCCGTCTCACACCTAAGAGAGTCCATCCTATTAAGGGGATCTTTGTATTGATTAAATATTTGATACCTCCTAAAAATACTGCAACAACTCAGGGGGAGCCTGTTTTCTTTGACATTGATGTCAAAGGGAGAGAAAAGGAGTGGTTTGGACCAGATGCTACTGTTGGAGGTCCAAAAAGATGAGCGTAGCCGTTCAGGGTTGCCATCAATGCCAAAGGGGGAGATTTTTGGCATGTTTACAGACATGTGTGCTTGTCATTGATGGCAAGATCAGAGTATGCAGCGATGGAAAAACATGGACTACGTAAGCTCAGGAGGATAAGTGTAGAGGTGCACGTAGAGTGTAAGAGTGTGCTTGATCATTTTATGGCAAACAGGAAGGCAAGGAAGTTCAAGGACAAATTGTTCCGACTCCATTTCAGAGTTTTGGATACTGGGCATTAGAGCAGTCAAGGAAGCAACTCACGACAAGAATACAAAAATGGTGAAATGCGAAACACCGGAATATGTTGATCCGACTCCATTTCAAAGTTTCAGATACCGAGAGATTGAAAAGTCAAGAGTTGAGACTCTTCAACACAGGAGTCCCAGAGTTGCGAAATCCGGAATCCCAAAATCCTTAAATAGGCACTTAAACAAAGAGTTTTGCAAACCGGGAAATAACTCCATTTCGGAGTTTTGGATATTGGGAGTTGGAAGAGTCAAGACTCCTCCTCATCAGGAGTCCCAAAATCACAAAATGTGAAATGTCGAAATCCCGAAAGAAAGAGACAGTTCTAGATACCGGGAGTTGAAGTGTCAAAACACTTGACCACAAGAGTCCCAAAATCGCGAAATGTGAAACTCTGAAATCCCAAAAGCAGGAGACAGTTCTAGTTACCGAGAATTGAAGTGTCAAAACACTTCACCGCAGGAGTCCCATAATCGCGAAATGTGAAATGTTGAAATCCTAAAAGTAGGAGACAGTTTCAGATACCGGAGTTTTGGATACTGGGAGATGGAGGAGTCTGTGTCGAGACTCCTCATCACAGAAGTCCTGCAGTTTTGAAAGTGTGAAAAGATGAAAAGATGATCTAACTTCATTTCGGAGTTTCACAAATTGGGGCTTGCAAGTGTTGAGAAAATTCACATCAAGAATGCTGAAATCGTGATATGCGAAATTGCGAAGTGATCTGGGCTAATAGATCCATGAGGAGAATGTGGCAGACCTCGTCAGAAAGGACAGGTGGAAGACTATGACACGTGGCAGGATCAGACAATGACAAGTGTCAAGTTGATTAGACATTAAAGGCCACTAGAAATCACAATTATGAGTGACACATGAAAACCACTCTGGTCATGACACATCATCGAGTGACGCAAGACTGACCTCACTCCGAGAGTTTTTGATTTGGGAGTTTTAACTCCATCACTCCCCCAAAGTCCCGAAGGCTGAAGTCTCGGGGTAGAGCATAGTCGTCCGATCACCACGGATCGAGGACCATTGATTTTGAGATCGCATCGCTTGTGTGATTGGAGAGCGGTCATATTCCAGTGGTCACATGGTCGAAGAGCTATAGAGAAAATATTGAAGCATCAAGCTCATGTTTCAGACTTTCGAAGATCGTGACTTGGAGAGTTGAGATGCCACACAATAGGATTGTTGAAATGCTGAAATGTGAAACACATTTTGGCTCAGCCTGTGGCCACAACCATTGGTCACATCGACGGAAGATGGAGGAAGGAGCTAGTGCAGACAAGCTCCATTTTAGAGTTTCGGGGATCGAGACATGGAGACTAACGAACTCCTTACCATGAGGATCCCGAAATGCCGAAGTGCGAAATGAAAAAATGAATGCAAGATTCAATGAAGTCAATTCAACGGTGCATATGAATTTGAATAAGATCAGAGGGCTACTGTTGCACTTCATAGTGTAACTGCTAGAAACAAATGATGGTTTCTGGTAGAGGATGAGCTCGTCTATGATAGAGAAGACGAAGAGTCTCAACTACCAGAGAAGATGAGAAATCTTGAGATAACACCTAGTGATGATGAATGTGTGTGTGAAACCACCAGAGAAGCTGAAGAGTTACCATGATGATCAGGCAGAGCACTCAGAATTAGCAAGAGATGCTAAAAAGAGAGAGACAACATGGCACATAGAAGATGGGATAGTTGTGGAAGAGTGAAGTGGAGAAAACACCCTGATGTGGAGAGGATGAAGGGGCAAGAAGTAGATGGCATGCAGGGTGTGCACAAAGAATATAAGAATGTTGAACAAAGAAGAAAGGGGGTGGTTGTTAAGGGTGATTGAGGTGTGAAGAAGGATATAGAGCGCAACAACATAAATGCACAGAAGGATAATGGTGCATTGAATGGACATGGCGCAGAGAGAATAAAAGGCAAAAGAACAGAAAGCGCAAGGAGTGTGCAGAAGACACTGATGTAGACAGAGCAGTGCAATGTAGCCAAATAGTGATGAGACTGGTAAGCCATTGAAGAACTTTATATCACTGTAATAAGTCATAACAACAAAGATTTATATTTCAGGGTGGTAGGGAGGTGCTAGGGAGGATTGTTGTCCTCAGAGGTTCAAGTGGGTGCTTGAACAAAGGGAGTTGTAGCTTCCATCTGGTTGCATCCAGAGAAACAAGGGTGGCAGGGTGGTGCAAGGGAGAAATGTTGTTCTCTGTTATACAGGTTGGTGCCTGTGTGACTGGAATTTGGTGCTTCCATCCAGTGGGTGTTGGAACACTTAGGGAGTTGGTGCTTCCTTCTAGTGGGTTCTAGAGAAACCAGGGAGTTGGTGCTTCGTTCTAGCTGGTGCGAGAGAATATAGAGAGTTGGTGCTCTCAGCAAGTAGCAGCTTGCATAACAGAGGTTTTTGGCTCATTATGAGTTGGTTCTCATGTGTATGATAATGCAAAGAATGTAAATATTACTTATCATATAAAGAAGAAAAGGTTTTTACCCGGTATGGGTTTCCTTAGGAAATATCTGTATCTGTGTATCTCATATGTGTGACTGATGTTGAATGTTCTATTGCTTACTTCCCCACATTATTTTGACTGTCATTAAATGTTGTGTAAAAAGTTTAAAATAAGCATAATTGTTTAAGCACATGTACAGTTGATTCACCCCCCCCACCTCTCAGTTGTGCAACGGGTTCTTGATATGTTCTTGATTGAATTTTCGATTAATTTGAAGTAATTAGGAAAGAAAATGGATAAAATTTCTTTTGGAAATATTATTGAATGATATTAGATAATTTTTTAATTTCGGTTTGAATTGCTTGATTTTATTACAGAAATGGACAATTATTGTTAAGTCAAGATAGTTAAGAAGATCGTGAAGATGCATAGGCCATTGGAGATCGAAGAAATAAGGCACAAAACAATTTTTAGGAAGATTGACTCTTTATTGTAATCTTCATAAATAGTAAAAGAAATCCTAAGGATCTCTCGATCCTCGGGATAGCTTAATTTACTCATGTCATTGTAATATATAATGGATAGTGAACAATAGAGAGAAACCGAAGAAATTCAACCAAGCATTCAGATCTCTGAATTGTTGACATCATGTACAACTGTCCATTGTAAATGATTTACCATTTGTGGAATTAATGAAATCCTTGAGCATTTTGATCATCTTTTCTTACTGAGTTTTTAGTAGAAGTACCTTATGAAGACCGTGGGCCCAGTCGGAAGGAGTTATTGTCTCATCTGTAATCGTATCAATTCTATTTCATTTCTGTGATTTAAATTTCCTTGCAAAAGTTAAGATAAATTCGTGAGTGTGTTGATTCTTTTATGAATTAGTTATGTTTTTCATTTGTAGAGGATAGATGTTTCATTTAAAGATTATTGATTGTTGTTCCATTTCCAACTGTTGTTAGTTTATCGCTTCTGGATTCCTTTCATTTTCACATACGTTGTTTCTTTTTATCAAATGTGCATTTGTTGTTCCTTTCGCTTAATTCGGATTTGTTGTTTCTTTCATTTAAATTGCATTTGTTGTTCCTTCTTTAATATCTAGTAATTAATTGTTCTTTTCTGGTAGGTTAAATAATCATTGATAGATTGATTCATTAAGTGTTTTCATCGATTAAAGTATTGTTTCTTAGCTAGATGAATTTAGCAAATTGATTGATGTTTTGATTCACAGTGTGTTATTGATTAGATTACAATTATGTTGAGTGAGTTATCAGTTTCAGAGTCTTCAATGAATGAGTAAAGAACTTTATTGTTGCAATAATTTAGATAAAATCATATTTTCTTTAGATGAATTATCTACACGATTTAAACCTCTATGAATATTTGCATAGATTTTGTTGACATTCTTGAAAGAGAAGACAAATCCTCGGTTGATAAATTAATGTCATACTAAGGGTTTTGTTTAGGACATCTTTAGAGCCCAACATTTTGGCACCGTTGTTGGGGAGAATGTCAAAGATAGCATAGGTTGCATCTCTGGAGGATGAGATATTTAAAATGGAAGGTAAGAACATATGTAGGCAACAAGTAAAATTATTTTTCCAACACCTACCATTGGCTTATGCATAGAGTTTATATAGGTGCATAGTGTTGGAAGATTGGTTGGTGTCATTGATGTCAACCCTAGTCATGGGTTTTGGACTGCAAGATTGATAAAGGTATTTGAACATGAAGGACAATGCACATGCATATACAACACCCATGAATGGATAGTATACATCATGTTGTTTCCGGTGGTATGTTTCACGTCACGTGGATCCTCATGGTTGAGGAGAAATGAATTTTTGAAGATGACAAAGTGAATTGAAGAAGGAAGTACATGTAGGCCCTGAAGATAATTAAAGAAAAGAAT
>SNQJ01S0187571.1:9035-27487 GCA_010110895.2 Picea sitchensis | reverse complement strand
CATCAATGACATATGATCCAACAATTTCCCAAATAATCAAACCATTGGCATCAATGACAACATGATCCAATAAGTTACACAAATTTGACTTCATACATTTCATCTTCTTACATCATATTCCAATAAGTTGTGCATGTACCTTTACTAATTCCTCCTAAGTAACATATTGATGTTTCTCCATATCTTTATTATAAAATGTGGCGTGATAAAGAGTTAGAGGGGAAAAAAAAAGGTATTATAAGGATGTAATCAACCCTAATCTAGAAGATCAAAATTATCTATTTGTTTTGACAAGTGTAAAGAAAAAAATAATGATTGCTAAGATAAGAATAAATTCTCACAAGCTCCATAGTGAAACTGGGCTTTGGTCAATTCCTAAAAATCCATGGGATGAAAGAGTGTGTCACCTTTGTGAGATGAAAAACACATTCTCTTAGATTCTCTAGCCTATACCCAAATTAGATATCATTTTAAAAATATTTGTCACACTACCAAGCTTCCTAACCTCTTAACTCAACAAAACTATGGTGATCTTGGAAAGCTTCTCGTACTGCTTTTCGAGCACATAAACTAAATTCTAAAGAATTGCAATTAATCACTTACTTGCTTAAGGTCAGATAGACCAATTAGGTCTTAGTGGATGTTGTTCATCATCATCATCATCATCATCACCATCATCATCAAATGTATTGGAAAAAAAATTAACTTGCACCACCCCATATCCATAAAGTAATTGGAAAAAAACCACTTCACTTATATTAAATTATAATAAACCTAAATTATACAACTATAACAACCACCACCCCCATATCCATAAACTAGTTGGAAAAGAAGCACTTCACTTATATTAAAATGTAATAAAACTATATTATACAACTCTAACAACCAAACTTATGGGCTTTCAAATTAATTATAAAACTAGCATAGCCGCTAACTTGCGGCTGAGAATGCCGAAAGGTATCGGCTAAAAACGTGTGTCCCCAATATAAAATGTTTGTGGTAATCAGTGTGTGGTAATATGTAATTGCCACGTTTCAATAGACGACGACTGTTCTTAGCTGGATTACACACGTTTTCGATGCGACCAGATACGCTAGGTTGGGCGTTCATGGCAGAGTCTGATCTTTGATTCTCCCGAGAATATCATCGGATTTCTCGTCCTTTTAAAATTAATTTGACCCCAGTGGTCTGTGTTTGCAACTATGTTATATCTTCATGAAACTTGAAGAGCTGAGTCGTATATCTTCATGTAACCCACGTTTATGCTCTTCAGTAGCTGCAATGATTGGAGATGTTGTTTGCTACCAGTCCATAATTGATGCCCGCAGCATGTGTATTTGCAAAATCTGGAACATGAAAACAAGACATAGAAATTATCTTCTCTGTAAAGAAAATGAAGCAAACGTAAAAACAACTACAATGCATAAAGAAGCTATGGGCATGCTCAGATCAAATCATAATTTATTCTCAGATGGTATTCTTAGATTATATCGATATTCATTCTCAAATCAGATCGTTGTTCATCTCATAGGTAACTTGATTGCATCTTTTATGTTAAAGATTTGAGACTGCAAGGGTTTAGCAGGAAATTCTGGGGTTCGATTCGTACTTTTGCACAAGAGTTTAAAATTTCATTTATTATAAGGACACAGTAAGTGGAGATTTTTGGCCATGGCGGGCCTCATTTATCACTCAGAAGGCGTTATTCTAGTGGGGTTGTTTCAAGGCGTTAATAGCTCCTGCTTGATGCTTCACTCGTTCCTGCTCATTTCCACTCTAATGTCTTTGCTGATCTCAGAATTTTTTTTTCTACTTGATGGTGTCTTGCTCTTGCTGCAATCCACGTGCTCAATTGCTGCACAACAACGGTATGCATGCTGCAGTTGCAGGTATTGCAGGTATATGATTTTGCAGTGGGAAGCGCATTACCTTCATGTCTACACATGGCAGGCTTCACATGCCATTCAAACGTGGCCATAACATAGTTGCAAACACACACCACACACCACTGGGGTCAAATTAATTTTAAAAGGACGAGAAATCCGATGATATTCTCGGGAGAATCGAAGATCAGACTCTGCCATGAACGCCCAACCCAGCGTATCTGGTCGCATCGAAAACGCGTGTAATCCAGCTAAGAACAGTCGTCGTCTATTGAAACGTGGTAATATTAATCCTACTTAATCATTTAAACGTGGCAATTACATATCCTTACAGTAATTTTTTAATGTGATTAGGTAAATGTTAAAAAGTAAACATGTTAATGGATGCCTTGATAAATGCAAGAAAGTTATGAACAATAAATCTGACCCATTGATTTTGGAGGACGACTAAGAATATGCCAGTATCTTCAATGCATAGCCATCAGATTAGGGTTTAAGGTTAAATAAGATTAAAAGATCATTAATTGTGCCCATTGTCATTAATTATAAAACTAGCACAGCCGCTAACTAGCGGCTGAGAACGCCGAAAAGTATTCGCTAAGAACGTGTGTCCCCAATATAAAATGTATGTGGTAATCCTTGTATGGTAATATGTAATTGCCACGTTTCAATAGACGACGGCTGTTCTTAGCTGGATTACACACGTTTTCGATGCGACCAGATACGCTGGGTTGGGAATTCATCGCAGAGTATGATATTCGATTCTCCCGAGAATATCATCAGATTTCTCATCCTTTTAAAATTAATTTGACCCCAATGGTCTGTGTTTGAAACTATGTTATATCTTCATGCAACTTGAAGAGCTGAGTCGTATATCTTCATGTAACCCACGTTTATGCTCTTCAGTAGCTGCAATGATTGGAGATGTTGTTTTCTACCAGTCCATAATTGATGCCGGCAGCATGTGTATTTGCAAAATCTGGAACAGGAAAACAAGACATAGAAATTATCTTCTCTGTAAAGCAAATGAAGCAAACGTAAAAACAACTACAATGCATAAAGAAGCTATGGGCATGCTCAGATCAAATCGTAATTTATTCTCAGACGGTATTCTTAGATTATATCGATATTCATTCTCAAATCAGATCATTGTTCATCTCATAGGTAACTTGATTGCATCTTTTATGTAAAAGATTTGAGACTGCAAGGGTTTAGCAGGAAATTCTGGGGTTCGATTCGTACTTTTGCACAAGAGTTTAAAATTTCATTTATTATGAGGACACAGTAAGTGGAGATTTTTGGCCATGGCGGGCCTCATTTATCACTCAGAAGGCGTTATTCTGGTCGTTCCTGCTCATTTCCACTCTAATGTCTTTGTTGATCTCAGAAATTTTTTTCTACTTGATGGTGTCTTGCTCTTGCTGCAATCCACGTGCTCAATCGCTGCACAACAACGGTATGCATGTTGCAGTTGCAGGTATTGTAGGTATATGATTTTGCGGTGGGAAGCATTACCTTCACGTCTACACATGGCAGGCTTCACATGCCATTCAAACGTGGCCATAACATAGTTGCAAACACAGACCACTGGGGTCAAATTAATTTTAAAAGGACGAGAAATCCGATGATATTCTCGGGAGAATCGAAGATCAAACTCTGCCTTGAACGCCCAACCCAGCGTATCTGGTCGCATCGAAAACGTGTGTAATCCAGCTAAGAACAGTACTCCTCTATTGAAACATGGTAATATTAATCTTACTTAATCATTTAAACGTGGAAATTACATATCCTTACAGTAATTTTTTAATGTGATTAGGTAAATGTTAAAAAGTAAACATGTTAACGGATGCCTTGATAAATGCAAGAAAGTTATGAAAAATAAATCTGACTCATTGATTTTGGAGGACAACTAAGAATATGCCAGCATCTTCAATGCATAGCCATCAAATTAGGGTTTAAGGTTAAATAAGGTTAAAAGATAATTAATTGTGCCCATTGTCAATAGGTGTAAGCCTTTAGGCATAATAAACTCATTTCAATATAGATATATAATAAACACACACTATGCATTGGCTTTCTAACGAATTACAGAATAAACCCATTTCAATATAAAAAATTAAAGTGGAAAATTAAATATATCTAAACACTGTCATAATAAAAACAAATCAATTTATCTAACCACTGCCATAATAAAAACAAACCAATTTATCTAACCACTGATATAATAAAAACAAACCTCCAGTTAATGATCAATTTAGATGCGAAAGTGGAACAATTAATGTTATTGATAGGGATGATCAAACAACGTAGAAACCAATTTATCTAGCCACTGCTATAATAAAAACAAACTTCCAGTTAATGATCAACTTAGATGTTAAAGTGGAACAATTAAAAGGAGCAGAGAGAAACCAATTTATCTAACTACTGGAATAATAAAATCAAACCTCTAGTTAATGATGAGGAATTTAGATGCGAAAGTGGAACAGTTAATTTTATAGATCGGGATGATCAAACAACCACAATAGAGGAAATGTTATAGATCGGGATGATCAAACAACCACTATAAAAGGAACAGATAGAAATTGTTGAAAAAAGACAAAATCCTCCTAATCAAATTCCCCAAATCAAAACTCCTCTTCAGGCACTATTTGAATCATTTGAAAACAGAAAACAAGCCCCAGACAGATTAAGAAATATTTGTGAACAGAGACTTGAGATAGTCTCTAAGACTTGAGACAGTCTCTAACAGCTATTAAAAAAAAACGAGACACTTTGTATATTACAGATAACTTTATGGACAGAGATTTGTATCATGAAAGTAATTTTGTATGAAGGTAAAAATAAAATTTAGTTTGAGTTGATGTTTATCTTATTAGAAATTGGTTTGAATTTGTTAGATGTTTATATCATGAAAGTAATTTTTAATTTTGTATGAAGGTAAAAACAAAATTTAGTTAGAATTAATGTTTATTTTATTAGAGATTGGTTTGGGTTTGTTAGATTTAGTTAGTTGTGAGAAATCTTTTCAACTATTAGATCCTATTTCTTCATAAATTTGTTGTGTTCTTGAGGAAAACATCTTATATAAATGTGTGATTGATTCAGTAATAAAATATAAAGAGATTTAGTGTGTAATATGGTTCTCTAAGTAAATCTTCATGAATTTGTTATGCTCTCTAGGAAAACATCTTATATAAATGTGTGATTGATTTAGTAATAAAATATATAGGGATTTAGTGTGTAATCTGATTCTCTAAGTAAATCCTCACGAATTTGCTCTTAAAACATCTTGTATAAATATATGATTGTGATTGATTCAGTAATAAAATATATAGAGATTTAATGTGTAATCTGGTTTTCTAAGTAAATTCTCATAAATTTGCTCTTGAGGAAAACATCTTGTATAAATATAAATATGTGATTGATTCAGTAATAATTTAGTGTGTAATTTGGTTCTCTAATTAAAGAGAAAACCAATTCATTATGAAAAACAATGAAATTGAAAAAAAAAAAAAACTAAAACCAATACATTGAATGAAAAACAATGAAATTGGAAAACAAAAAAATCTTTGTGGAACATTCCTTACAAGAAAGATAAATATTACAAGATTCAGTAACAGATATAATCCATTCAAAAGCCATTTTAAGCTTTTAAATTTAATGGCTATGCAACTGCCCTCAATCAAAAGAAAATTCTGAAGACGGCAGGTACTTCCAGTTTCCTCAAACTCCAACGAAAATAACATTCAGCAAGAATGTAGAGGCATACAATAAAGTACCACCAGGAACTCCAACGAAAATAACATTCAACAAGAATTTAGAAGCACCCTGTCTAATACCAATTCGAGCCAGGTCTCTGTCATACTCTAGAGAATAATGGGTTAAAAGAACACTACCAATTCCCCACTTCAACCAAACCAAGGCTTGGAGAGCAGCATAAAGTCATCTCCAGAAAAGCTATAGACATCCTCTGGATCCTAATACAATGCAGCCGATCTCCAACGCTAAAATAACAACGCACCCTCTAGTAGCAACTGTCATCATACAAGCCATCCCGTTCTTTGATATCGAACGAATGAAAGTGGGATGACCATGTCCATCCACACTGACATTCTCAGCAACTCCTCCATCGCCACTCTGTTGAACTCCGCCACTCTGTTGAACTCCTCCATCGCCACGGACATCCCTCAAACGATTCAGAACGACTCCATCCCTCTTTTCATTACGAGGAATTTTATGCGAAAACGGAATATTAAATAAAAATCGCAAGAAATGCAGGCGATACCCATGGCTACCATTATCGCATCAACAACATATTTAGAGGGTGACAGAGTGTGCGGTTCATATCATTTTCCATGGCCTCCTTCCAATGCAATAAGCACAGCCCAAGTAACAGAGAAAATCAAGTTCACAAAACTAATTAGAAAAGACAATGTTCCAAAGCTTAGAACACTACCTCTAAATGTCAGCACTTGGCGAACAGTGGTGTGTTTGACGTTAGAAGATACCCGAGTTTTCGTTAAAAATCCATTACCAACGATCCCACTTCCTCTGTTGTCCACAATATATTCTTTGATCGCCCCTCGAGCTACCAGAGCTCTAGAGAAACCACCTACTCTCAACCAGCCAGTTAGTATAATGTTGACTAATACTTCTTCCAACCTTGGCACTATCAACGAAACAGTTCTGTATTCTTGCGCATCATCGCATTCTCCGCTCTGATCGATGTAGATTTTCATGGCATCCGAAGCCAGGCTTACTACTCCTCTTGCTTCCTCATCTTTAGTCTTTAAAGAGATGTTGAGCAACTTCGTCCACTCATCATTTTCTGCTACGCAGCTTGGAATGCATATGCAACTACATTATTCTTCAGACATGAAATTGGTAAATGTATCAAGTATTTCATAGATTGCAGCAACATGCCATTCCTTGGGCTCATCCTCTGTCAATTTCTTCTTCTTCTTCCTTCCAAATCTATCAGTTTCCTCCTCCACCACATGCAAGAGGCCGTCCTTGCAAGCATGGCATGCATTTCTCACGCAGGTCAGACATGGGAGTAGGCACTGGGAATCATGCAGATCTTTAAGTGTCCCAGGTATCCGTTCAACAAGAATCATTTCTTCCTATGTCTTGAATACAATACAGTTGCATGTTGTTAGCACTTTGTAAATTTGTTCGGCTGATAAAACAAATGACAAAGGTAACCTACAAACCAATTTTAGAGTTGGGTACTATCCTGCTCAGCAGAGCGCTCACTCTTGTCACTTGGTCTTTAACAGATGAGTTTTCTTTAACAAATCAATGGCTAGGTTTTGTTGTTTTGAAGGGCTTTTATAATTTTGTTGGCAAGGAAGGGGAGGGACACTTAGGGCTATGGAGGTCAAACTTTTGAAACGCATAGAACTCTCTAGAAGATAAAGACTAAATGAGGAGATAAATATGAGTTATAAATTGTAAATTTACAGAGTGTAAGAAGAAGGGAAAAAACATATAACTGTATCTGATAATTAAATAAATGAATTATAACATTAGTTAGGAAGAACTTAACACAATTTAAATTGCTTAAGCCAAGAGCATCACAAGATGAATTATGGGCCTTTAAATTTCCAATTTAAACAGAAGACAATGAAAATGGAATTTAAACATACAGGAAATACATACAAAGAGAGGAAACAAAACTCAAAGCACCACCATTATAATCTTTTCATGGAAAATTCAAGAGTTCTGCATGTGTATTCTATTCAACTTCAGAAAATTACATTCAAGTTCCGAATAGCTAAAATTGTATGCTTCCACTTCTGCCAACTCCTAATACATTTGAAGCTCCTAATATTTATACAAGTTGAGTTCCTTTGGTTTGAAACCGATTACAATGATAAAAATGAAACGTTTCGTTTTTTGAAACTGATTACAATAATTACAAGGGACAATTTTGGTTTTGAACCCGATTACAATGATTAGCAAGAAAACGTTTCATGATCCGACTTCTGACTCCTCTGACGCTTCAATCTTATTCTTTGCCACTTGTTCAACCTGATCTACCATGTTTAGTGACTTCTGGCCATCATCTACTGGACTCTGGAAAACTGCACTTTGTCTTACCCAACTATACTATCTCCTTCCAATGCAAGTTAGAAGGAATATCATAATCTATCATTTCTTTTATGAGGATCTCCAGGTCAATGCAGAAATCATATGACATGACTCGTAGTCCAAGTTTGGTTGCTTTGAGCTGATTCAAAATCTCAAAGTCTGTAATCAGATGCTAAAGTAATGTAGCTCCTTTCATATTTTCCTCCAGGGTTTCAAACTTGGAGTGATCCATTCTGCACTGAGTGAGGCGAGCATTGTATTCTTCCTCATCATACAATTTTCCCTTGCCATCCCAAAATGGTGGGAGGCCTTTGATAAACAATTCTTTAAACAAATCCTTGAACTCTTTCACACTTTGCTCCCTCTGTGTTTCATTGGTTTGGAATGATTCAAGGAACCGTATACACCTTCCTACTTTATCGGGCAGGTTGCTTCTGAACACAAAGATGGGAAAAATGGTGATTTCGGTATAAAAAACGTCTGAATCTCGGTCAATTAGGGCTTCTTCATTCACCACATTATATTGTTATGTTACTGAGGTTATGATAGGATCCATGGTTGTGATGAAAAATACCTGGAAACGAGTAGAAATGGCGTGCAATTGGTGTATTGTTGAGTTGCAATTGAAAGAGGGTGGTCACGCCAAATTTCAAACATTCCAGTATTCGAAATAATAATAAAATAAATAAATAAATGCCCTTTTATACTTTTCCAAATTTCGGGGGCGTGAGAGAGTGGTTTGAGGAAACCCTCTTTTCATCTCGAAATGCACCTGGTGGTGCCACATATCCCCAAACGAAAACCATGGTTTAAATTTCGGCCTGCTCTCCAAAATTAACCTTCGCGCAGTTTCTCCCCCCGAAATCATCCGCTACCATTGATCTCTAGAGTTCACGATCTGCGATGTATCGGGCCCCATCATCTTGGCACTCTTGCCAGATTTAGCTATTTCCTTCCATATTTAGCCCCTGCCATAGTTTATTAGGCTTCAGACCATTTTAGCGTCCCACTATATCCTGAAAACTTATTTTCACATAAAAAAATTTAATGGTAACTAACACATGCATCAATTATGAATTTCTACATAGAATTGGGCTGACAACAATTACAAATTTCTACATCGACTTGTCCAAAAATAATTAAAGTAAGTGATTGCAGTTAGATGGAGGGAACACCATAGACATGGGATGTGTACTTCATGAATTTCCTCATGGAACGAATGGGCTTGTTCTTTGACAACATTACTACTTTAACAGCTCGTAGATTGAGTACAAATTTATGATCCCATATGTAGCAACATGTGGTGATTCCATACCCACAAATGTCATGCAATTTGGGACGTATTATGTTGGCCAACAGAGCATTGACACCCATCTCTGCATGAATCCTTCCTCTAACCAAACACGTTCAAAAAATGGCCAAATTTCCTAGGAAGGTGATTGCCACATCAGGAAAACTAGTGGAACCAGTTAGCCCTTCACTTATACCAAATTACGCTACAACAAAATTACACAGAAATGACAACCAAGTAACCAAATTACACAGAAATGACAACCAAGTAACCAAATGTATAATGAACAATTGCATTACTGTCATGGAATAAACCCATTTAAATATACAAGGTGGAAGGGGAAGTTTAAATTAACTTCCACTTTAATTTTCTATATTTAAATATGTTTATTTTATATTCCAAGTGTTTATTATACATTTAGTTGTTATAGTTGTATAATATAGTTTTATTACAATTTTATATAATTGAAGTGGTCTCTTTCTAACTAGTTTATGGATATGGGATAGTTTATGGATATGGGATGTGAATATTTTTTCCTTATGACATTTTAATTGCAATAAAGATAGGAAAAAACATCAATATGTTAATTAGGAGGAATTATTAATACTGTATGTATAACTTATTGGAATATGGTGTAAAAAGATGAAATGTTGGGCCATGAGAGAGAGGGCGTCTTGAAATTATGAGTTCAAAGGTTAAGACAATGTTTGAAGGTCTTAACATAATCAATCAAATTATTTTTAATGTAGGTCTCCATACTTATACACCATATAATTTGTTTTCTAATGGACTAGGAAATACAAAATTATGGAAAAACAAAAGAAATACAAGTATATATTTAAGAATTTTGATAAACATAATAAAAAATAGAAAAAAAATTATTTTTTTCATATATATATATATGGAATTTGCATATAAAGCTCTATCAGTATAAAACTTCATCCATGGTGAATATGTCCACCATATTTAAAAACCTCAAAAAAAAAAAAGATAATAATAAGGAGCTAAAAATTGAGTGTGTTTTTGTTTATGCAGTATGAATCACCACTAGTTTGTCACTCTAAAGTTAAAACCAAAGAAATCATCCAATAGGTAGAGGAAAATAGATAGTCCAAACTATTTTTTTGAATTATGAGGAACACATGCCTTATAAAAGTGTGTGCGCTTTTTGGTTCTAAAGTTATATGGTCTGGTGGTAGTGAGTGTTTCTCTCTCATGTTCTATTAGTTACAATGGAAATCTAAAACAACAATAATATGTTGACTAAGAGGAATTATTAGATGTACATGCACGTTTTTTTTTTTTGAACTATGAGAAACAAACTCCTTATAAAAGTGTATCCTCTTTTTGGTTCTAAAATTATATGGGCTAGTGGTAGTCAGTGCTTCCCTCTCATGTCCTATGAAGCACTCTAATGTCCTATTAGTTGCAATGGAAATATAAAACAACAACAATACATTGACTAGAAGGAATTATTAGATGTACATGCACACCTTATTAGAATATTGTGTAAAAAGATGAAATGTAGGAAATCAAATAAGCTTTTAGAATATGTAACTTTTGTTTATGGAAAAAATTGTATAAGTTCATGTGCTTTTAACATTTGTATGTTACTTTTTATCTAAAATATAATGCATATCTTCACGTTAAGACATCCTCTCATGTTCTATTAGTTAGTTGCAATGGAAATCTAGAAAAACAACAATATGTTGAATCGAAGGAATTATTAGATGCACATGCACAACTTACTAGAATATGGTGCAAAAAGATAAAATGTAGGAAATTAAATAAGGTTTCAAAATATATAACTTTTAGTTATGGAAAAATTGTATAGCTCATAAATGTTCATGTTCTTCTAACATTTGTATGTTACTTTTTCTTTAAAATATAATGCATATGTTCACGTTAAGACATAGATTTTGTATCAAAATGGAATTTATAATTTTATTGGCAAGGAAAGGAGGGGACACTTAGGGCTATGGAGTCTAACTTTTGTTTTGAAGGGTTTTTATAATTTTATTGGCAAGGAAAGGAGGGGACACTTAGGGCTATGGAGTCAAACTTTTGAAAAGAATGGAAGAACTGACTAGTAGATAGAACTCTCTAGAGGATAAAGACTAAATGAGGAGATAAATATGAGTTATAAATTGTAAATTTGCAGAGTGTAAGAAGAAGAGAAAAAACATATAACTATATCGGAGCATTAAATAAATGAATTATGACATTAGTTAGGAAGAACTTAAGACAATTTAAATTGCTTAAGCCAAGAGCATCACAAGATGAATTATGGGCCTTTAACTTTCCAATTTAAACAGAAGATAATGAAAATGAAATTTAAACATACAGGAAATACATACAAAGAGAGGAAACAAAACTCAGAGCATTACCATTATAATTTTTTCATGGAAAATTCAAGAGTTCTGCATGTGTATTTTATTCAACTTCAGAAAATTACATTCAAGTTCCGAATAGCTAAAATTGTGCGCTTGCACTTCTGCCAACTCCTAATACATTTGGAGCTCCTAATATTTATACAAGTTGAGTTCCTTCGGTTTGAAACTGATTACAATGATAAATATGAAACGTTTCGTTTTCTGAAACTGATTACAATAATTACAAGGGACAATTTTGGTTTTGAACCTGATTACAATGACTAGCAAGAAAACGTTTCATGATCCGACTTCTGACTCCTCTGACGCTTTAATCTTGTTCTTTGCCACTTGTTATGCTCTGGTCTTCAACCTGATCTACCATGTTTAGTGACTTCTGGCCATCATCTACTGGACTATGGAAAACTGCACTTTGTCTTACCCAACTATACTATCTCCTTCCATTGCAAGTCAGAAGGAATATCATAATCTATCATTTCTTTTATCAAGATCTCCAGGTCAATGCAGAAATCATATGACATGACTGGTAGTCCAAGTTTGGTTGCTTTGAACTGATTCAAAATCTCAGAGTCTGTAATCAAATGCTAAAGTAATGTAGCTCCTTTCATATTTTCCTCCAGGGTTTCAAACTTGGAGTGATCCATTCTGCACTGAGTGAGGCGAGCATTGTATTCTTTCTGATCATACAATTTTCCCTTGCCATCCCAAAATGGTGGGAGGCCTTTGATAAACAATTCTTTAAACAAATCCTTGAACTCTTTCACACTTTGCTCCCTCTGTGTTTCCTTGGTTTGGAATGATTCAAGGAATGGTATACACCTTCCTACTTTATCGGGCAGGTTGCTTCTAAACACAAAGAAGGAAAAAATGGTGATTTCAGTATAAAAAACGTCTGAATCTCGGTCAATTAGGGCTTCTTCATTCACCAAATTATATTGTTATGTTACTGAGGTTATGATAGGATCCATGGTTATGATGAAAAATACCTGGAAACGAGTAGAAATGGCATGCAATTGGTGTATTGTTGAGCTGCAATTGAAAGAGGGTGGTCGTGCCAAATTTCAAACAGTCCAGTGTTCAAAATAATAATAAAATAAATAAATAAATGCCCTTTTATACTTTTCCAAATTTCGGGGGCGTGAGAGAGTGGTTTGGGGAAACCCTCTTTTCATCTCGAAATGCACCTGGTGGTGCCACATATCCCCAAACGAAAACCATGGTTTAAATTTCGGCCTACTCTCCAAAATTAACCTTCATGCAGTTTCTCCCCCCGAAATCATCCGCTACCATTGATCTCTAGAGTTCACGATCGACGATGTATCGGGCCCCATCATCTTGGCACTCCTGCCAGATTTAGCTATTTCCTGTCGTATTTAGCCCTGCCATAGTTTATTAGGCTTTAGACCATTTTAGCATCCCACTATATCCTAAAAACTTGTTTTCACGTAAAAAAATTTAATGGTTACTAACACATGCATCAATTATGAATTTCTACATAGAATTGGGCTCACAACAATTACAGATTTCTACATCGACTTGTCCAAAAATAATTAAAGTACGTGATTGCAGTTAGATGGAGGGAACACCATAGACATAGGAGGTGTACTTCATGAATTTCCTCATGGAACGAATGGGCTTGTTCTTTGACAACATTACGACTTTAACAACTCATAGATTGAGTACAAATTTATGATCCCATATGTAGCGACATGTGGTGATTCCATACCCACAAATGTCGTGCAATTTGGGACCTATTATGTTGTCCAAGATATCATTGACACCCATCTCTGCATGAATCCTTCCTCTAACCAAACACGTTTAAAAAATGGCCAAATTTCCTAGGAAGGTGAGTGCCACATCAGGAAAACTAGTGGAACCAGTTAGCCCTTCACTTATACCAAATTACGCTACAACAAAATTACACAGAAATGACAACCAAGTAACCAAATGTATAATGAACAATTGCATTATGTTATGACTTCCCAGCCAGTCATGGAATAAACCCATTTAAATATACAAGATGGAAGGGGAAGTTTAAATTAACTTCCACTTTAATTTTCTATATTTAAATATGTTTATTTTATATTCCAAGTGTTTATTATACATTTAGTTGTTATAGTTGTATAATATAGTTTTATTACAATTTTATATAATTGAAGTGGTCTCTTTCTAACAAGTTTATGGATATGGATAGTTTATGGATATGGGATGTGAATATTTTTTTTACTTATGACACTTTAATTGCAATAAAGATAGAAAAAAACATCAATATGTTAATTAGGAGGAATTATTAACACTGTATGTATAACTTATTGGAATATGGTGTAAAAAGATGAAATGTTGGGCCACAAGAGAGAGAGCCTTGAAATTATGAGTTCAAAGGTTAAGACAATGTTTGAAGGTCTTAACATAATCAATCAAATTATTTTTAATGTAGGTCTCCATACTTATACACCATATAATTTGTTTTCTAATGGACTAGGAAATACAAAATTATGGAAAAACAAAAGAAATACAATTATATATTTAAGAATTTTGATAAACATAATAAAAAATAGAAAAAAAAATAAAAATCATATATATATATATATATATATATGGAATTTGCATATAAAGCTCTATCAGTATAAAACTTCATCCATGGTGAATATGTCCACCATATTTAAAAACCTCAAAAAAAATAAAGATAATAATAAGGAGCTAAAAATTGAGTGTGTTTTTGTTTATGCAGTATGAATCACCACTAGTTTGTCACTCTCAAGTTAAAACCAAAGAAATCATCCAATAGGTAGAGGAAAATAGATAGTCCAAACTATTTTTTTGAATTATGAGGAACACATGCCTTATAAAAGTGTGTGCGCTTTTTGGTTCTAAAGTTATATGGTCTGGTGGTAGTGAGTGTTTCTCTCTCATGTTCTATTAGTTACAATGGAAATCTAAAACAACAACAATATGTTGACTAGGAGGAATTATTAGATGTACATGCACAACTATTTTTTTTGAACTATGAGGAACAAACTCCTTATAAAAGTGTATCCTCTTTTTGGTTCTAAAATTATATGGGCTAGTGGTAGTCAGTGCTTCCCTCTCATGTCCTATGAAGCACTCTAATGTCCTATTAGTTGCAATGGAAATATAAAACAACAACAATACGTTGACTAGGAGAAATTATTAGATGTACATGCACACCTTATTAGAATATTGTGTAAAAAGATGAAATGTAGGAAATCAAATAAGCTTTTAGAATATGTAACTTTTGTTTATGGAAAAAATTGTATAAGTTCATGTGCTTCTAACATTTGTATGTTACTTTTTATCTAAAATATAATGCATATCTTCATGTTAAGACATCCCTCTCATGTTCTATTAGCTAGCCCTCTCATGTTCTATTAGCTGGTTGCAATGGAAATCTAGAAAAACAACAATATGTTGAATCGAAGGAATTATTAGATGTACATGCACAACTTACTAGAATATGGTGCAAAAAGTTAAAATGTAGGAAATTAAATAAGGTTTCAAAATATATAACTTTTACTTATGGAAAAATTGTATAACTCATAAATGTTCATGTTCTTCTAACATTTGTATGTTACTTTTTCTTTAAAATATAATGCATATGTTCACATAAAGACATAGATTTTGTATCAAAATGGAATTTCTTGAAACAAATTTGTGCACTTGTAGATAGCAAGACATTGCTTTAGTATCACAATGGAATTTACTAAAATAAATTTGTGCATTTGTAGGTAGCTCTTAGTTTATGAGACACTATTTTTCCATATTTTTTAATGTTAATTTTATAGTTTTTAAAATTGATAAAGTTAGTGAAGCGCTCAAATAACAAGGTCCAATCAATCAATTTTCCTTTTTTAGTGTGTAGGTATCCATCTATATGCACCATACAATTTGTTTTGTATATGGGGTAGGCAATAAAAAGTTATGGATGAAATAAAAGACCTTCTTGTTTTAGAATTATGATATATGTACAAGTAAAAATCAACAAAAAAACACAAAGAAATATGTTTTTCTTAAAAAAACTTATATTTGAAATATGCATTCAAATCTATAAGTTTGGATAGTTTCATCATCAATAATTATGCATATCACATTTAAAAGAGTGGTTGAAAATAAAGATAAGAACAAGAAGATGAGAAAATGAATGTTCTTTGTTTATGGAGCGAGAACCGCTAGGTTTTTCATTCCAAAGCTAAAACCAAAGTAGCCAACTCATTCAACTTGTAGAGGAAAGGAGGCAGTTCCCCCACCGTGCACTCATTAATAAAGCACACACATTCTTATAATATATATTTACAACTTTGCAAATTTTCCATTACCTTTAGCATCATGACTTATTTTAGGACTTATGTCTCATAAGGAAATGTTTAACATTAGAACCTATTTTCCTCTTATAGACATAGTTCTATTAGGCCCATCCATTTTGTTCAAAACCACCTAATAGTTCCTAGAATACCATTTGGGGGTCAAACACCCCATAGAGAGGACATGTGTCATGGTTGGTGGCCTTGTTCATAGTTCTTGAGGCCTAGAAGGTTATCTTTCTTGTGTAAGGCCCTAGTTTTCCTTTTTGACCATGATCTAGGCCCCTAGACCAATCACTAATGCCCAAAATTAATCAATGGTAGACATATCACATATCCCACTTAGAGGAATCATGTGTTGGTATTAAGAATCATTCAAGGCTCTTGAGCCCAAGAAGATTCAGCAATATCTATCATGAGGAACGTTTTTTCATTCCTCAACCATGTTCAAGGCCCTATGACTCATCCTCAATGTGAAAAATATCCAAATAAAATCCATATCCAACCTTATTGCCAAACACCCCCTAGAGAGGGTTCATGTTGTGGTTTCAATTGTTGTTCATGGTGATTGAGCCCAAGAATTAGTGTTTAGGGCCTAAGGCCCAAGTGTTTTTCTCCCCTAACCATAATGCTAGAGCTCTAGAAGAGATTCATTTAGGGTGTAAGCCCCCTCTTTACCCCTTAACCATGCTTAGACCTCGAAGACCATTTCCAATACACAAAACATACTCATAGCTTCCATATCCCACTAAATACTAAAGAAACTAGACCATGGCCTAGATAATGATTCATGGTGTGGACTTGAGATAAAATCACATTCAGGGCATGTATTGTGGTTTAATAATGACACTAATATCCCTCTAGTAGGGTAGATATACCAGAAAAGGGTTGTGAGTGATTATTTGAGGATGCACTCAACACTTGATCCATGATATTTTCATCGAGGTGACTTATTAATAATTGTATTAAATGAGCATAAATTGAAGTGCACCATAAAGAAGGAAAATCTCAATAATGAAGAGACATAAGCATCAAATCTGAACACAAAACTTGATAACGAAGTTCATCCCTAATGGACTATGTCTTCGGGTCCTGCTCTCAAATGGGTAGGCCTTTTTATTAACTCGACAAAAGAATTTGGAAAAATACATAAGTATACCTCATTCTGGAGTTAAGTTGCAGAAGGTTTGCTCAGATCTGAAAATAGATAGTGCCACTGGATTTGTGGCGTCGGATTACCCAAAAATGACTGTCTCCATGCCTCGATATGAGTATCACACTTTCATCCCCTTGAGAATTTTTTTTTTGATTTTCGTGCCTGTAACCTGCATTAATGACAGTACTCCTACATTAAAATCTGTGCCCAGTACAGACTGGTGCACACATCTTCCTCCCCTGTGCATTGGAAAAGGTCAGTTTTTAAATGAAAAATCAAGGAGGATTAACCAACATGGTTGTTTGGCCCGTTGGTTGGCGTATATGTATTAAGGGTGAGTTATTGGGGGAGGTTTCGGGGTCTAGCCCGCGGGCCTCCTCCCTTTGGCTTATTGTTTTGACCATAACACATTCTCTGCTAATTTTAGCGATCCCGCTAGCAAATTGTTTGTTTCTGACCAGATATGGAGGAACACAACTAAATAAAAAAAGGGGTTGGCGCCATCCAACCCCTTTTTATATTTTTGGATTTCCGGTAGCTATCCCTCATTGGGAATTTTTCCACTGCCATGTGGAAACCCATGACTCGGCCACCTATTCGACCACACCGTCCACTTGTACAGTCATCCTACCATGTCACCCTTGCACATATTGTACAGATGCCACATGTTTACCACGTCATGTATGGCCTGCCACGTGGTTGTATGGACTGCCATGTGGCACTTCCTCAACGGTCCACATGTTGACCTGAAAATGCCTAAAATGAGTGAGACATGGAAACCACTAGTTCTGCCACATCACCATGCTGACATCATCATGACAAGTGTCACCCTCTGCATGTGTCATGTACATTGTACAGACGATGATATCATTTTTATTGATGTTGATGTCACTAGTATGGATGCTGACTTATCCCTGCTGACTGGGCTAAGTTGACCAAAAAATTGACCGCATATATCTTTTGATCCGTAAATCCATTTTACGAGCCATTTATGTTGCTGGAAATATTGTGACGCGCGCTTTGCGATGATGTCAATTTCACTGAGTTTTGAGGACTTTGAATTTTTTCCCTTTCTTTGTCTGATGAGGCCATTCTGAGTTTCATAAGTTGCTTTTGTGAATTCTAAGTTATCCTTAGTCTTCTCTAGATCCTTTTTGGATCATGCCTTCCCACTGAGAGCTTTTTGTACCACCAAAATATTTCATCAATCAACATATAAGTGAGGGAAGAGTTCCCTCACCTTTTCCTTCTCAGTCCACTTTTCCTTGCGTGGATGTGTTCCCTTTAAGCCCACTTGAAGATAATAAACATTACCCTTGC
>SNQJ01S0187570.1:0-15539 GCA_010110895.2 Picea sitchensis | reverse complement strand
TGCTAGCTTTCCCCCTAGCACAATCACATCTCGAATAACATCATTCCAACATGGGGGAAACATACCACGTGCTAGCTTTCAATTTTGCAGAAGCACAAGTGCATCTCGAAAATGCTAGTTTTTCCTCTTGCACAAGCACTAGCGCATCTCGAAAATCATCCCACCATGGGGGAAAACTAGTCCGTGCTAGTTTTCTCTCTTGCACAAGCACAAGCTCATCTCAAACAACATCATTCAATGTGGGGGAAAGATAGAATGTGCTATATTTCCCCCTAGCGCAATCACATCTTGAATAACATCATTCCAGCATGGGGGAAAGATAGCGCGTGCTAGCTTTCCATCTTCCTGAAGAAGAAGTGCATCTCTAACAACATCATTCCACCATGGGGGAAGGCTAGCGTGTGCTACCTTTCCCTCTTGCACAACCACAAGCGCATCACAAACAACATCAATTTAGCATGGAGGAAAGCTTGCACATGCTAGTCTTGCCGCTTGCACAAGCATAAGCTCATCTTGAACAACATCATTCCACCATCAACGAAATCTAGCGTGTGCTAGCTTTCCCTCTTCAACAAGAACAAGTGCATCTTGAAACAACATCATTCCACCATGGGAGAAAGATAGTTTATGTTGCATTTCCCTCTTCCAGAAGCACAAGCACATCTCAAACAACATAATTCCACTGTGGGGGAAAGGTAGCGCATGCTAGCTTTCCCTCTTGCACAAGCACTAGCGCATCTCGAAAATCATCCCACCATTTAGGTAATCTTGCACGTGCTAGTTTTCTCTCTTGCACAAGAACAAGCTCATCTCAAACAACATCATTCAATATGGGGGAAACCTAGCATGTGTTAGCTATCCCCCTAGCGCAATCACATCTCGAATAACAACATCCCACCATGGGGGAAAGCTAGCGCATGCTAGCTTTCCATATTGCACAAGCAGAAGCGCATCTTGAACAACATCATTCCAATATGGGGGAAAGCTATCGCGTGCTAGATTTCCCTCTTGCACAAGAACAAGCGCATCTCGAACAACATCATTTTAGCATGGAGGAAATCTTGCACATGCTAGTCTTCCTTCTTGCACAAGCATAAGCTCATCTTGAACAACATCATTCCTTCATCAAGGAAATCTAGCATGTGCTAGCTTTCCCTCTTGAACAAGCGCAAGTGCATCTTGAAACAACATCATTCCACCGTGGGGGAAAGCTATTTTAGCTTTGGATTTCCCTCTTGCAAACGCACAAGCACATCTCGAACATCATCATTCCACTTTCCCTCTTGCACAAGCACTAGCGTATCTCGAAAATCATCCGACCATGAGGGTAATCTAGCACATGCTAGTTTTCACTCTTGCACAAGCACAAGCTCATCTCAAACAACATCATTCAATTTGGGGGAAATCTAGAATGGGCTAACTTTCCCCCTAGCACAAGCACAAGCTCATCTCAAACATTATCATTCAATTTTCTAGCTTTCTCCCTATCACAATTACATCTCGAATAACATCACTCCAACATGGGGGACAACTAGCTCGTGCTAGCTTTCCATCTTGCAGAAGCACAAGTGCATCTCAAACAACATCATTCCACCATGGGGGAAATCTAGCACGTGCTAGCTTTCTCTAGTTCACAAGCACAAGCGCATGTCGAACAATTCTTTTAGCATGGAGGAAATCTTGCACATGCTAGTCTTCCCTCTTGCACAAGCATAAGCTCATCTTGAATAACATCATTCCACCATCAAGGAAATCTAGCGTGTGCTAGCTTTCCTCTTGAACAAGCACAAGTGCATATTGAAACAACATCATTCCACAGTGGGGGAAAGCTAGTTTAGCTTTGGATTTCCCTCTTGCAAAAGAACAATCACATCTCGAACAACATCATTCCACCATGGGGGAAAGCTAGTGCATGCTAGCTTTCCCTCTTGCACAAGCACTAGCGTATCTCGAAAATTATCCGACCATGAGGGTAATCTAGTGCATGCTAGTTTTCACTCTTGCACAAGCACAAGCTCATCTCAAACAACATCATTCAATGTGGGGGAAATCTAGCATGTGTTAGATTTCCCCCTAGCAGAAGCACAAGCTCATCTCAAACATCATCATTCAATGTGCTAGCTTTCCCCCTATCAAAATTACATCTCGAATAACATCATTCCAACATGGGGGATAGCTAGTGTGTGTTAGGTTTCCATCTTGCAGAAGCATAAGTGCATCTCAAACAACATCATTCCACCATGGGGGAAGGCTAGCGCGTGCTAGATTTCTCTCTTGCACAAGCACAAGTGCATGTTGAACAATTATTTTAGCATGGAGGAAAGATTTCACATGCTAGTCTTCCCTCTTGCGCAAGCATAAGCTCATCTTGAACAACATCATTCCACCATCAAGGAAATCTTGAACAACATCATTCCACCATGGGGGAAAGCTAGTTTAGTTTTGGATTTCCCTCTTGCAAAAGCACAAGCACATCTTGAACAACATCATTCCACCGTGGGGGAAAGCTAGCGCATGCTAGCATTCCCTCTTGCATAAGCACTAGAGTATCTCGAAAATCATCCGACCATGAGGGTAAGCTAGCGCATGCTAGTTTTCACTCTTGCACAAGAAGAAGCTCATCTCAAACAACATCATTCAATGTGGGGGAAATCTAGCATGTTCTAGCTTTCCCCCTAGCACAAGAACAAGCTCATCTCAAACATCATCATTCAATGTGCTAGCTTTCCCCCTATCACAATTACATATCGAATAACATAATTCCAACATGGGGGACAACTAGCATGTGCTAGCTTTCCATCTTGCAGAAGCACAAGTGCATCTCGAACAACATCATTCCACCATGGGGGAAAGCTACTGTGTGCTAGCTTTGTCTCTTGCACAAGCACAAGCACATGTCGAAGAATTCTTTTAGCATGGAGGAAAGCTTGCACATGCTAGTCTTCCCTCTTGCACAAGCATTAGCTCATCTTGAACAACATCATTCCACCACCAAGGAAATCTAGCGTGTGCTAGCTTTCCTCTTGAACATGCACAAGTACATCTTGAAACAACATCATTCCACCGTGGGGGAAAGCTAGTTTATCTTTGGATTTCCCTCTTGAAAAATCACAAGCACATCTCGAACAACATCATTCCACCATGGGGGAAAGCTAGTGCATGCTAGCTTTCCCTCTTGCACAAGCACTAGCATATCTCAAAAATCATCCGACCATGAGGGTAAGCTAGTGCATGGTAGTTTTCGCTCTTGTACAAACACAAGATCATCTAAAACAACATCATTCAATGTGGGGGAAATCTAGCATGTGCGAGATTTCCCCCTAGCACGATGAAATCTCGAATAACATCATTCCAACATCAGGGAAAGCTAGTGTGTGCTAGCTTTCAATATTACAGAAGCACAAGTGCATCTCGAACAACATCATCCCACCATAGGGGAAAGCCTGCGCATGATAGCTTTTCCTCTTGCACAAGCGCAAGCGCATCTCGAACAACATCATTTCATCATGGAGGAAACCTTGCACATGCTAGTCTTCCCTCTTGCACAAGCATAAGCTCATCTTGAAGAACATCATTCCACCGTCAAGGAAATCTAGCGTGTGCTATATTTCCCTCTTGAACAAGCACAAGTGTATCTTGAAAGAACATAATTCCACCGTGGGAGAAAGCTAGTTTTTGTTGGATTTCCCTCTTGCAAAATCTCAAGCACATCTCGAACAACATCATTCAATGTGTGGGAAAGCTAGCATCTGCTAGCTTTCCCCCTAGCACAATCACATCTCGAATAACATCATTCCAACATGGGGGAAAGCTAGCATGTGCTAGCTATCCATCTTGCAGAAGCACAAGTGCATCTTGAAAAAGATAGCTTTTCCTCTTGCACAAACACTAGCGCATCTCGAAAATCATCCCACCATGGGGGTAAGCTAGCGCGTGCTAGTTTTCCCTTTTGCAGAAGCACAAGATCATCTCAAACAACATCATTCAATGTGGGGGAAAGCTAGCATGTGCTAGATTTTCCCCTAGCGCAATCACATCTCGAATAACATCATTCCAACATGGGGGAAAGCTAGCATGTGCTAGCTATCCATCTTGCAGAAGCACAAGTGCATCTCGAACAACATCATTCCACCATGGGGGAAAGCTAGCGCGTGCTAGCTTTCCCTCTTGCACAAGCACAAGCGCATCTCGAACAACATCAATTTAGCATGGAAGAAAGCTTGCACATGCTATTTTTCCCTCTTGCACAAGAACAAGCTCGTCTCAAAGAACATCATTTGATGTGGGGGAAAGGTAGCATGTGCTAGATTTCCTCCTAGCGCAATCACATCTCGAATAACAACATTCCACCATGGGGGAAAGCTAGTGCATGCTATCTTTCCCTCTTGCACAAGCAGAAGCACATCTCGAACAACATCATTTTAGCATGGAGGAGAGCTTGCACAAGTTCGTGTTCCCTCTTGCACAAGCATAAGCTCATCTTGAACAACATCATTCATTCGTCAAGGAAATCTAGCATGTGCTAGCTTTCCCCCATCACAATCACATCTCGAATAACATCAGTCCAACATGGGGAAAGCTAGTGTGTGCTATCTTTCCATCTTGCACAAGCAAAAGTGCGTCTCGAGCAACATCATTCCACCATGGGGATAAGCTAGTGCGTGTTATCTTTCCCTCTTGCACAAGCACAAGCACATCTCAAACAACACCATTTTAGCATGGAGGAAAGCTTGCACATGCTATTCTTCCCTCTTGCACAAGCATAAGCTCATGTTGAACAACATCATTCCACCATCAAAGAAATCTAGTGTGTGCTAGCTTTCCCTCTTAGAAAGGCACAAGTGCATCTTGAAACAATATCATTCTACTCTGGGGGAAAGCTAGTTTATGTTGGATTTCCCTCTTGCAAAAGTAGAAACACATCTCCGACAAGCTAGTTTATGCAAGCTTTCCCTCTTGCACAAGCACTAGCGCATCTCGAAAAGCATCTGACCATGTGGGTACGCTAGCGTGTGCTAGTTTTTCCTCTTGCACAAGCACAAGCTCATCTCAACCAACATCATTCAATGTGCAGGAAAGCTAGATGTGCTAGCTTTTCCCCTAGAACAATCACATCTCTAATAACATCATTCCAACATGGGGGAAACCTAGGACGTGCTAGCTTTCAATTTTGCAGAAGCACAAGTGCATCTCGAAAATGATAGCTTTTCCTCTTGCACAAGCACTAGCGCATCTCGAAAATCATCCCACCATGGGGGAAAACTAGCGTGTGCTAGTTTTCGCTCTTGCACAAGCACAAGCTCATCTCAAACAACATCATTCAATGTGTGGGAAAGCTAGCATATGCTAGATTTCCCCCTAGCGCATTCACATCTTGAATAACATCATTCCAACATGGGGGAAAGGTAGCGCGTGCTAGCTTTACATCTTGTAGAAGCAGAAGTGCATCTCGAACAACATCATTCCACCATGGGGGAACGCTAGCGCGTGCTATCTTTCCCTCTTGCACAACCACAAGCGCATCTCGATCAACATCAATTTAGCATGGACGAAAGCCTGCACATGCTAGTTTTTCGCTTGCACAAGCATTAGCTCATCTTGAACAACATCATTCTACCATCAAGGAAATCTAGAGTGTGCTAGCTTTCCCTCTTCAACAAGCACAAGTGCATCTTGAAACAACATCATTCCACCATGGGAAAAATCTAGTTTATGTTGCATTTCCCTCTTCCAGAAGCACAAACACATCTCAAACAACATGATTCCACTGTGGGGGAAAGGTAGCGCATGCTATCTTTCCCTCTTGCACAAGCACTAGCGCATCTCAAAAATCATCCCACCATGGAGGTAAGCTTGCATGTGCTCGTTTTCTCTCTTGCATAAGAACAATCTCATCTCAAACAATATCATTCAATGTGGGGGAAAGATAGCATGTGTTAGCTATCCCCCTAGCACAATCACATCTTGAATAACAACATTCCACCATGGGGGAAAGCTAGCGCATGCTAGCTTTCCATCTTGCACAAGTAGAAGCGCATCTTGAACAACATCATTCCAATATGGGGGAAAGCTAGCGCGTGCTAGATTTCCCTCTTCCACAAGAACAAGCACATCTCGAACAACATCATTTTAGCATGGAGGAAATATTGCACATGCTAGTCTTCCTTCTTGCACAAGCATACGCTCATCTTGAACAACATCATTCCTTCGTCACGGAAATCTAGCATGTGCTAGCTTTCCCTCTTGAACAAGTGCAAGTGCATCTTGAAACAACATCATTCCACCATGGGGGAAAGCTAGTTTAGCTTTGGATTTCCCTCTTGCAAAAGCACAAGAACATCTCGAACATCATCATTCCACTTTCCCTCTTGCACAAGCACTAGCGTATCTCGAAAATCATCCGATCATGAGGGTAATCTAGTGCATGATAGTTTTCACTCTTGCACAAGCACAAGCTCATCTCAAACAACATCATTCAATGTGGGGAAAATCTAGAATGGGCTAACTTTCCCCCTAGCACAAGCACAAGGTCATCTCAAACATTATCATTCAATGTGCTAGCTTTCCCCCTATCACATTTACAACTCGAATAACATCATTCCAACATGCGGGACAACTATCGCGTGCTAGCTTTCCATCTTGCAGAAGCACAAGTGCATCTCAAACAACATCATTCCACCATGGGGGCAAGCTAGCACGTGCTAGCTTTCTCTAGTTCACAAGCACAAGCGCATGTCGAACAATTCTTTTAGTGTGGAGGAAATCTTGCACATGCTAGTCTTCCTTCTTGCACAAGCATAAGCTCATCTTGAATAACATCATTCCACCATCAAGGAAATCTAGCGTCTGCTATATTTCCTCTTGAACAAGCACAAGTGCATATTGAAACAACATCATTCCAAAGTGGGGGAAAGCTAGTTTAGCTTTGGATTTCCCTCTTGAAAAAGCACAATCACATCTCGAACAACATCATTCCACCGTGGGGGAAAGCTAGCGCATGCTATCTTTCCCTCTTGCGCAAGCACTAGCGTATCTCGAAAATTATCCGACCATGAGGGTAATCTAGCGCATGCTAGTTTTCACTCTTGCACAAGCACAAGCTCATCTCAAACAACATCATTCAATGTGGGTTAAATCTAGCATGTGTTAGCTTTCCCCCTAGCAGAAGCACAAGCTCATCTCAAACATCATCATTCAATGTGCTAGCTTTCCCCCTATCAAAATTACATCTCGAATAACATCATTCCAACATGGGGGACAGCTAGCGCGTGCTAGGTTTCCATCTTACCGAAGCACAAGTGCATCTCGAACAACATCATTCCACCATGGGGGAAGGCTAGCGCATGCTAGCTTTCTCTCTTTCATAAGCACAAGTGCATGTTGAACAATTCTTTTAGCATGGACGAAAGATTGCACATGCTAGTCTTCCCTCTTGCGCAAGCATAAGATCATCTTGAACAACATCATTCCACCGTCAAGGAAATCTAGCGTGTGATAGCTTTCCTCCTGAACAAGCACAAGTGCATATTGAAACAACATCATTCCACCATGGGGGTAAGCTAGTTTAGCTTTGGATTTCCCTCTTGCAAAAGCACAAGCACATCTCGAACAACATCATTCCACCATGGGGGAAAGCTAGCGCATGCTAGCATTCCCTCTTGCACAAGCACTAGAGTATCTCGAAAATCATCCGACCATGAGGGTCAGCTAGCGCATTCTAGTTTTCACTCTTGCACAAGCACAAGCTCATCTCAAACAACATCATTCAATGTGGGGGAAATCTAGCATGTGCTAGCTTTCCCCCTAGCACAAGCACAAGCTCATCTCAAACATCATCATTCAATGTGCTAGCTTTCCCCCTATCACACTTACATATCGAATAACATAATTCCAACATGGGGGACAACTAGCGTGTGCTAGCTTTCCATCTTGCAGAAGCACAAGTGCATCTCCAACAACATCATTCCACCATGGGGAAAAGCTAGTCTGTGCTAGCTTTGTCTCTTGCACAAGCACAAGCACATGTAGAAGAATTCTTTTAGCATGGAGGAAAGCTTGCACATGCTAGTCTTCCCTCTTGCACAAGCATAAGCTCGTCTTGAACAACATCATTCCACCACCAAGGAAATCTAGCGTGTGTTAGCTTTCCTATTGAACATGCACAAGTGCATCTTGAAACAACATCATTCCACCGTGGGGGAAGGCTAGTTTAGATATGGATTTCCCTCTTGAAAAATCACAAGCACATCTCGAACAACATCATTCCACCATTGGGGAAAGCTAGCGCATGCTAGCTTTCCCTCTTGCACAAGCACTAGCATATCTCAAAAATCATCCGACCATGAGGGTAAGCTAGTGCATGGTAGTTTTCGCTCTTGTACAAGCACAAGATCATCTGAAACAACATCATTCAATGTGGGGGAAATTTAGCATGTGCGAGATTTCCCCCTAGCACGATGAAATCTCGAATAACATCATTCCAACATCAGGGAAAGCTTGTGTGTGCTAGCTTTCAATATTACATAAGCACAAGTGCATCTCGAACAACATCATTCCACCATAGGGGAAAGCCTACGCGTGATATCTTTTCCTCTTGCACAAGCGCAAGTGCATCTCGAACAACATCATTTCATCATGGAGGAAACCTTGCACATGCTAGTCTTCCCTCTTGCACAAGCATAAGCTCATCTTGAAGAACATCATTCCACTGTCAAGGAAATCTAGCGTGTGCTAGCATTCCCTCTTGAAAAAGCACAAGTGTATCTTGAAACAACATAATTCCACCATGGGAGAAAGCTAGCTTTTGTTGGATTTCCCTCTTGCAGAAGCTCAAGCATATCTCGAACAACATCATTCAATGTGCGGAAAAGCTAGCATCTGCTAGCTTTCCCCCTAGCACAATCACATCTCGAATAACATCATTCCAACATGGGCGAAAGCTAGCATGTGCTAGCTATCCATCTTGCAGAAGCACAAGTGCATCTTGAAAAAGATAGCTTTTCCTCTTGCACAAGCACTAGCGCATCTCGAAAATCATCCCACCATGGGGGTAAGCTAGCGCGTCCTAGTTTTCTCTTTTGCAGAAGCACAAGCTCATCTCAAACAACATCATTCAATGTGGGGGAAAGCGAGCATGTGCTACATTTTCCCCTAGCGCAATCACATCTCGAATAACATCATTCCAACATGGGGGAAAGCTAGCATGTGCTAGCTATCCATCTTGTAGAAGCACAAGTGCATCCCGAACAACATCATTCCACCATGGGGGAAAGCAAGCGCGTGCTATCTTTCCCTCTTGCACAAGCACAAGCGCATCTCAACCAACATCAATTTAGCAAGGAGGAAAGCTTGCACATGCTAGTTTTCCCTCTTTCACAAGAACAGGCTCATCTCAAAGAACATCATTCGATGTGGGGGAAAGGTAGCATGTGCTAGATTTCCTCCTAGCGCAATCACATCTCGAATAACAACATTCAACCATAGGGGAAAGCAAGTGCATGCTAGCTTTCCCTCTTGCACAAGCAGAAGCACATCTCGAACAACATCATTTTAGCATGGAGGAGAGCTTGTAGAAGTTAGTCTTCCCTCTTGCACAAGCATAATCTCATCTTGAACAACATCATTCATTTGTCAAGGAAATCTAGCATGTGCTAACTTTCCCCCAGCACAATCACATCTCGAATAACATCACTCCAACATGGGGAAAGATAGTGCGTGCTATCTTTCCATCTTGCACAAGCACAAGTGCATCTCGAACAACATCATTCCACCATGGGGATAAGCTAGCACGTGCTATCTTTCCCTCTTGCACAAGCACAAGCACATCTCGAACAACACCATTTTAGCATGGAGGAAAGCTTGCACATGCTATTCTTCCCTCTTGCACAAGCATAAGCTCATGTTGAACAACATCATTCCACCATCGAGGAAATCTAGCGTGTGCTAGCTTTCCCTCTTGGACAGGCACAAGTGCATCTTGAAACAACATCATTCTACCATGGGGGAAAGCTAGTTTATGTTGGATTTCCCTCTTGTAAAAGAAGAAACACATCTCGGACAGGCTAGGTTATGCAAGCTTTCCCTCTTGCACAAGCACTAGCGCATCTCGAAAATCATCTGACCATGTGGGTAAGCTAGCCCGTGCTAGTTTTTCCTCTTGCACAAGCACAAGCTCATCTCAAACAACATCATTCAATGTGCAGGGAATCTAGCATGTGCTAGCTTTCCCCCTAGCACAATCACATCTCGAATAACATCATTCCAACATGGGGGAAACCTAGCACGTACTAGCTTTCAATTTTGCAGAAGCACAAGTGCATCTCGAAAATGCTAGCTTTTCCTCTTGCACAAGCACTAGCGCATCTCGAAAATCATCCCAACATGGGGGAAAACTAGCGCGTGCTAGTTTTCTCTCTTGCACAAGCACAAGCTCATCTCAAACAACATCATTCAATGTGGGGGAAAGCTAGCATGTGCTATATTTCTCCCTAGCGCAATCACATCTTGAATAAAATCATTCCAACATGGGGGAAAGCTAGCGCGTGCTAGCTTTCCATCGTGCAGAAGCAGAAGTGCATCTCGAACAACATCATTCCACCATGGGGGAAGGCCAGCGCGTGCTAGCTTTCCCTCTTGCAAAACCACAAGCGCATCTCAAACAACATCAATTTAGCATGGAGGAAAGCTTGCACATGCTAGTTTTTCCGCTTGCACAAGCATAAGCTCATCTTGAACAACATCATTCCACCATCAAGGAAATCTAGTGTGTTCTAGATTTCCCTCTTCAGCAAGCACAAGTGCATCTTGAAACAACATCATTCCACCATGGGAGAAAGCTAGTTTATGTTGCATTTCCCTCTTCCAGAAGCACAAGCACATCTCAAACAACATGATTCCATTGTGGGGGAAAGGCAGCGCATGCTAGCTTTCCCTCTTGCACAAGCACTAGCGCATCTCGAAAATCATCCCACCATGGAGGTAAGCTTGCACGTGCTAGTTTTCTCTCTTGCACAAGAACAAGCTCATCTCAAACAACATCATTCAATGTGGGGGAAATCTAGCATGTGTTAGCTATTCCCCTAGCGCAATCACATCTTGAATAACAACATTCCACCATGGGGGAAAGCTAGTGGATGCTAGCTTTCCATCTTGCACAAGCAGAAGCGCATCTTGACCAACATCATTCCAATATGGGGGAAAGCTAGCACGTGCTATATTTCCCTCTTGCACAAGTACAAGCACATCTCGAACAAAATCATTTTAGCATGGAGGAAATCTTGCACATGCTAGTCTTCCTTCTTGCACAAGCATATGCTCATCTTGAACAACATCATTCCTTCGTCAAGGAAATCTAGCATGTGCTAGCTTTCCCTCTTGAACAAGCGCAAGTGCATCTTGAAACAACATCATTCCACCGTGGGGGAAAGCTAGTTTAGCTTTGGATTTCCCTCTTGCAAAAGCACATGCACATCTCGAACATCATCATTCCACTTTCCCTCTTGCACAAGCACTAGCGTATCTCGAAAATTATCCGACCATGAGGGTAATCTAGCGCATGCTAGTTTTCACTCTTGCACAAGCACAAGCTCATCCCAAACAACATCATTCAATGTGGGGGAAATCTAGAATGGGCTAAGTTTCCCCCTAGCACAAGCACAAGGTCATCTCAAAAATTATCATTCAATGTGCTAGCCTTCCCCCTATAACAACTACATCTCGAATAACATCATTCCAACATGGGGGATAGTTAGCGCGTGCTAGCTTTCCATCTTGCAGAAGCACAAGTGCATCTCAAACAACATCATTCCACCATGGGGGAAAGCTAGCGTGTGCTAGCTTTCTCTAGTTCACAAGCACAAGCGCATGTCGAACAATTCTTTTAGCATGGAGGAAAGCTTGCACATGCTAGTCTTCCCTCTTGCACAAGCATAAGCTCATATTGAATAACATCATTCCACCATCAAGGAAATCTAGCGTGTGCTAGCTTTCCTCTTGAACAAGCACAAGTGCATATTGAAACAACATCATTCCACAGTGGGGGAAATCTAGTTTAGCTTTGGATTTCACTCTTGCAAAAGCACAATCACATCTCAAACAACATCATTCCACCATGGGGGAAAGCTAGCGCGTGGTAGCTTTCCCTCTTGCGCAAGCACTAGCGTTTCTCGAAAATTATCCGACCATGAGGGTAATCTAGAGCATACTAGTTTTCACTCTTGCACAAGTACAAGCTCATCTCAAACAACATCATTCAATGTGGGGGAAATCTAGCATGTGTTAGCTTTCGCCCTAGCAGAAGCACAAGCTCATCTCAAACATCATCATTCAATGTGCTAGCTTTCCCCCTATCAAAATTACATCTCGAATAACATCATTCCAACATGGGGGACAGCTAGCGCATTCTAGGTTTCCATCTTGCAGAAGCACAAGTGAATCTCGAACAACATCATTCCACCATGGGGGAAGGCTAGCGTGTGCTAGATTTCTCTCTTGCACAAGCACCAGTGCATGTTGAACAATTCTTTTAGCATGGAGGAAAGATTGCACATGCTAGTCTTCCCTCTTGCGCAAGCATAAGCTCATCTTGAACAACATTATTCCATCATCAAGAAAATCTAGCGTGTGCTAGCTTTCCTCTTGAACGAGCACAAGTGCATATTGAAACAACATCATTCCACCATGGGGGAAAGCTAGTTTAGATTTGGATTTCCCTCTTGCAAAAGCACAAGCACATCTCGAACAACATCATTCCATTGTGGGGGAAAGCTAGTGCATGCTACCATTCCCTCTTGCACAAGCACTAGAGTATCTCGAAAATCATCCGACCATGAGGATAAGCTAGCGCATGCTAGATTTCACTCTTGTACAAGAACAAGCTCATCTCAAACAAAATCATTCAATGTGGGGAAAATCTAGCATGTGCTAGGTTTCCCCCTAGCACAAGCACAAGCTCATATCAAACATCATCATTCAATGTGCTAGCTTTCCCCCTATCACAATTACATATCGAATAACATAATTCCAACATGGGGGACAACTAGTGTGTGCTAGCTTTCCATCTTGCAGAAGCACAAGTGCATCTCGAACAACATCATTCCACCATGGGGGAAAGCTAGTGTGTGCTAGCTTTGTCTCTTGTACAAGCAAAAGCACATGTCAAAGAATTCTTTTAGCATGGAGGAAAGCTTGCACATGCTAGTCTTCCCTCTTGCACAAGCATAAGCTCATCTTGAACAACATGATTCCACCACCAAGGAAATCTAGCGTGTGCTAGCTTTCCTCTTGAACATGCACAAGTGCATCTTGAAACAACATCATTCCATCGTGGGGGAAAGCTAGTTTATATTTGGATTTCCCTCTTGAAAAAGAACAATCACATTTCGAACAACATCATTCCACCATGGGGGAAAGCTAGCGCATGCTAGCTTTCCCTCTTGCACAAGGACTAGCATATCTCAAAAATCATCCGAACATGAGGGTAAGCTAGTGCATGCTTGTTTTCGCTCTTGTACAAGCACAAGATCATCTGAAACAACATCATTCAATGTGAGGGAAATCTAGCATGTGCGAGATTTCCCCCTAGCACGATGAAATCTCGAATAACATCATTCCAACATCAGGGAAAGCTAGTGTGTGCTAGCTTTCAATATTACAAAATCACAAGTGCATCTCGAACAACATCATTCCACCATAGGGGAAAGCCTGTGCGTGATAGCTTTTCCTCTTGCACAAGCGCAAGTGCATCTCGAACAACATCATTTCATCATGGAAGAAACCTTGCACATGCTAGTCTTCCATCTTGCACAAGCATAAGCTCATCTTGAAGAACATCATTCCACCGTCAAGGAAATCTAGCGTGTTCTAGCTTTCCCTCTTGAACAAGCACAAGTGTATCTTGAAACAACATAATTCCACCGTGGGAGAAAGCTAGTTTATGTTGGATTTCCCTCTTGCAGAAGCTCAAGCACTTCTCGAACAACATCATTCAATGTGTGGGAAAGCTAGCATCTTCTAGATTTCCCCCTAGCACAATCACATCTCGAATAACATCATTCCAACATGGGGAAAAGCTAGCATGTGCTAGCTATCCATCTTCCAGAAGCACAAGTGCATCTTGAAAAATCTATCTTTTACTCTTGCACAAGCACTAGCACATCTCGAAAATCATCCCACCATGGGGGTAAGCTAGCATGTGATAGTTTTCCCTTTTGCAGAAGCACAAGCTCATCTCAAACAACATCATTCAATGTGGGGGAAAGTTAGCATGTGGTAGATTTTCCCCTAGCACAATCACATCTTGAATAACATCATTCCAACATGGGGGAAAGCTAGCATGTGCTATCTATCCATCTTGCAGAAGCGCAAGTGCATCTCGAACAACATCATTCCACCATGGGGGAAAGATAGCGCGTGCTAGCTTTCCCTCTTGCACAAGCACAAGCGCATCTCGAACAACATCAATTTGGCATGGAGGAAAGCTTGCACATGCTAGTTTTCCCTCTTGCACAAGAACAAGCTCATCTCAAAGAACATCATTCGATGTGGGGGAAAAGTAGCATATGCTAGATTTCCTCCTAGCGCAATCAGATCTTGAATAACAACATTCCACCATGGGGGAAAGCTAGTGCATGCTAGCTTTCCCTCTTGCACAGGCAAAAGCACATCTCGAACAACATCATTTTAGCATGGAGGAGAGCTTGCACAAGTTAGTCTTCCCTCTTGCACAAGCATAAGCTCATCTTGAACAACATCATTCATTAGTCAAGGAAATCTAGCATGTGCTAGCTTTCCCCCAGCACAATCACATCTCGAATAACATCACTCCAACATGGGGAAAGCTAGCACGTGCTATATTTCCATCTTGCACAAGCACAAGTGCGTCTCGAACAACATCATTCCACCATGGGGATAAGCTAGCACGTGCTATCTTTCCCTCTTGCACAAGAACAAGCACATCTCGAACAACACCATTTTAGCATGGAGGAAAGCTTGCACATGCTATTCTTCCCTCTTGCACAAGCATAAGCTCATGTTGAACAACATCATTCCACCATCAAGGAAATCTAGCGTGTGCTAGCTTTCCCTCTTGGACAGGCACAAGTGCATCTTGAAACAATATCATTCTACCATGGGGGAAAGCTAGTTTATGTTGGATTTCCCTCTTGCAAAAGTAGAAACACATCTCGGACAAGCTAGTTTATGCAAACTTTCCCTCTTTCACAAGCACTAGCACATCTCGAATATCATCTGACCATGTGGGTAAGCTAGCGCGTGCTAGTTTTTCCTCTTGCACAAGCACCAGCTCATCTCAAACAACATCATTCAATGTGTAGGAAAGCTAGCATGTGCTAGCTTTCCCCCTAGCACAATCACATCTCGAATAACATCATTCCAACATGGGGGAAACCTAGCACGTGCTAGCTTTCAATTTTGCAGAAGCACAAGTGCATCTCGAAAATGCTAGCTTTTCCTCTTGCACAAGCACTAGCGCATCTCGAAAATCATCCCACCAAGGGGGAAAACAAGCGTGTGCTAGTTTT
>SNQJ01S0187569.1:0-18453 GCA_010110895.2 Picea sitchensis | reverse complement strand
GAAGTCCACATGTTGCAAATTGACACCTAACTTATTAAAATTTTACACATTTGTTCACTTGCTCACACACAAAGTCACTCCTCACTCACATAATTTCATCTTGAATTGTGGAGGTTGAAGCAAGTTTCCTCCAAAGGGATTCCAAAACGTCCGACTATTTCTTGGAGAAATTATACACACCCACTTAATTCCAATGAGATTGGTTCACACCCCCAATCTCTCAACCAACCACATCTAATTTTTTTCTAAAAATTCACTAAGTTTTCCTTCGCAGGAGGTGCCAAAAGAATTTTTTTATTCTAGGTAGGATCTCGGGGGTAGGCATCCAAATAATCCCCTGTTATCTGGTTCTCACATCTTCAAACATTAAAAGTTGACAAATAGGGAACTTTTAAATACTCCAAGTCAAGCGTTCCTAACACCATAAGACAAGGAGATACCCGTGAAGGGTCGAAGGCCGAGGTCCGGTTGTTCTGTGCATCCCCCCTTGAGTCACCCAACTCTTGGAAGGGATCCATCCTGTGACCCATTTATGAGGTCGAAAATCTAAACGCCACACTTTGACCGAGGTACCTAGTGGCCAAATTTAGGACATCTACCCAGGTGGCAATTGTGGGCTGCAATTGCACCTTGATCGGATTTCATGTGGCTATTGGAAAATATAACTGATTGTTTCATTTGTCACTAGTTCCTCTTCCGGTGGTTTCAAAACCCACTATTGAGTGCTATTGGAAGGTCCGGTGCTATTTGAGAGGAAGGACATTACGTCTTCTTAGGACATGAGCATTTGTTTTTGTTCTCCCACGTGGACAAAATCCATCTACCCACATGTATGCTTCTTTTCAACTGATTTATGTATGATGCTCATTTGATTACATGCGATTTTGAGATATATTGTGAAGGTCCAAATTATACAAGTCTCTTGTTCATTTATTGCTATGATCACCATTTTCACACATTCACTTTTCTAGTCAAACATCATAGGGGACCCACAGAATCCCCGTCGTTCCAGACGCTTGCAAAATCTCCCTCCTATCCTAGGAGGAGTTCCTAGTCTTGCCAACTCATCGGCTCAACTGTCTCACACCCCTGTGATTGCCATTGTTTTGGGATCAACTTTTCTTGGTTCCACCTTAATTGGGTCCACTTCACAAGGCCATCCATCCACTAGCTCTCCTTCACACGGAGGCAGAGGGCAAACTTCTTCCCACGGGAGAAGTACAACCCCACCAAACCCTCCCCAAGGGTCAGGTCCACTACCTGATCACACCATGGCTGGAACTAATCCTCCACCGCCACCCCCCATTCCATATTTGGCATCCCTCAACATACTTGATTTGAGTAAACTCACAAATGACCCTATATTGCATGATCCCACATGGCCCAATATGCCTACCAAACTACTTTCAGACATTCCCAAGTTTGAAGGAAAATTGGGGGAAGATCCCGCCAACCATGTCATGACCTTGCACTTATGGTGCTCTTCAAACAACATCTTGGATGACTCCATCTGTTTAAGGTTATTGCAGCGCACAGTCACAGGTCCAACAACCAAATGGTATGTGGACGAAAAATCAGGGTCCCATGTGAATTTGAATCCTTAGCCAAAACATTTTTGACCTTTCAACTACCAATTCATCATGACAATGGTGTAGAACTGCTATCTGAATGTAAACAAACCTCATCCACCCATATCGCCGACCACATTCACGAACGGTACCGACAATGTAGTTTATGCGAAGCAGAAACCACCAAAGAACAATGCCTCAATTGGTTTCTTCGATCACTCGTCTCTATCCTTGCCAAAGATGTGGCCTCTACCTTCCCCCAAACTGAAGAGGAAGCCATCAACAAGGCTCAACAGTACGACCTCATTTATGCTCAGTCGGGTTACTTATACACAGTTATACCTGACACACCGAGACCTGTACCATTCGGCTAGGACAAACCTGTGATGTTTCACGCGACAGATGGATTGATTGGTACCACAACACACCACAATCCATAAATCCAACCACCACCTATGTACAATACACCCTAATATCCGTTGATGTATGGAGGACCCCCTTATTACCCTCCTCTCCCTTATCAAGAACCATACCCTGCTGCCCTTCCTCCACCCATGAGTGGACCCTCGCCAACACCCATGATGCGCCCAACCTCTCAACCAAGTTTCGATGCCCACTCTACCTCAACTTATAACCTGGGCACTAGTGAAAGCACTATGCCTTCTTATGCACCCTACAGATCATTTCCACAAAATAATCCGTATTTTCCATTTCCTGGTCCTCCACAGCCAACTGCTCCTCCACAAGGACAACCACATGCTAGGGTTAACTTTGTTCAACCCTCTCCCATTCAACAATTTCAAAATTTTGAACAACTGAATATGAAAAATCTGGCCCATCAGTCGAATAATGCCAAGAAGAAAGGGGAAAATCGAAACAATAATAACCCGGGATCAGGGGGAAATAATCCCCAACAAAACCAACCTGTTGGGGTAACTAGAACCAGGGTAACCAGAACCCCCAAGGGGACAATAACAACAAACACCAAGGGAGGAACATTAACAACAACCTCCAGAAAAGATTCCCTTGTGCTCTTTGTGGTGAGCATGGTCATTATACTCACCATTTCCCCCAAATTGTCGACTTCAAACAGATGAAAGATTCCATGAATGCACCATGTCCTCCAGCGTCGCTTGCCCCTCAGCAGGCCCCACAACAATATTTGCAACAACCACCCCTGACTGTGTTGCAAAACCCTATTCCACACCAAGGTTTGATGAATACCCAACAGGATATGCATCTTGCCCCACCACAGATGGGACAATATCAAAACCATGGAAATCTGGCGGATCGCAATATCCTCCTAACTAGCGAAGAAGAAATTCTTCTGCAAACACACAATTGTCAATACAACACACCCCTTTAATCTACTCCCACCACTACAGAAGCAGTTCCAGCTACAACCGAAAAACCCTTGATGATTCCACCCCCTAACACTGAACCCACCATTCGTATCCCTCGCATCCTGTTACGAAGGAAAGTCAACAACCCTTAGGCTAGGGCGACACACAATTACAATCTGGTCGATGACTTGACACAAGCAACCTTGTCGGTATTGGAGGTCCTCCAAACCTGTCCAACTCAATGAAAATCTTTACTATCCGCCTTGGGGGCAGTCCACCCAACTGATACTAGACTCATCACATTTGATCTAGATTGTGGGGAACCTCGTCTCCCCACTTTGGTAGCTTTCTAGATACTAGTCAAGATTCAGAACATCATGGTTCATCGATGTATCATTGATGAAGGTGCATCCACATGCATCATGTCCAAAATTGTATGGAAGAAACTTGGCTCCCCTGAGCTAATACCATCCATCATCACTTTACGAGCTTATGATGGATGACCATCCTCTCCTGAAGGGCTCTTTCAAAATGTCCCTATTGAACTCGGGGGCAAAACCATCCTTATTGACATTGAGTTTATCGACGCCCCACTCGATTACAACATCTTGTTTGGACGTAGCTACATGTATGCTATGAAGGTAGTGGCCTCTTCTGTATTTCGAATGATGATGTTCCCCCACAACGGGAAAATCATCACCATCGACCAAGTTTCACATTACAAGCCTTACCACTCCTCCAACATCAACAACATCTTACCTTTTATCCAAACTAGTTCCGATGCATATCCACTCATGGATATGATCCCTGGAATTTTCAAAGACCCATCCTTGCTAGGGGCATACCATGGAGCACCACCGCTCATACATCCCTTTGCACAAGTGTGTGTCATATCTTCTAATGCAATTGGAGCTGGGGATACCATTCCTCCCACTGAGGCTTCTCCACCCCTCGACGTCCCACAAGTTGAAGAAATTTTACCTCAAGAATTACCTGAAAACCCTATGGCACCACTTATCCTTGATTTCACCCTTCCCCAAAGGCAAATCTCAGTTTGGGAAACCATCCCCCAAGCCATTAATCAGAACCCCTTCTTCTACCCCCCACTGAGAGTGCAAGATTTTCAGGTAGCCGCATTGCTTACCCTTCCCAACATGGTGCTCGCCATTTCGGTATGGTATCTACACCCACCCGCGATGGTTCCTAAACCATCCCTCCCTCCCCAATCTGAGGGAATCCTGATGCAGATTCCAGTACTAACTCGAACCACACCACCCTCGCCCCCACTTGCCAACACTTCTGCTATGGCTGGGGGCAGATGGATGAAGAAAGATCCCACCGCTCCACTTACTCCCTGAGTTCAACCTCCTTTCCCACTTCACGAGAGAGAGGGACACCCCACAAATAGATGTTCTTCCCTCCCCGAGTTACGTAATATGATCCAACTCCCTCGAGAAACCACATCGCTCAGTGCTTCATCAAGCACACCTAGTACTACCACAATATCCCCTACTGCAGGAAACAAAGGGCTGGGAACCAAATTTGTGTGTGCCATCTGTTCAGAGTATGACCACTACACTCATCATTGCCCTACGCTACCTTAGTTTCGATAGACACTAACGAAATTATGCTAAAGTTTTCAGCAAGACCCCTCTCCACTCATGTCATTGGGTACTCATGTCATTGACATCCATTATGTCCCGACCTTAGTCAACAAACGGATGAGATGCCCTTACTCTCTTTGTGACTCACTTGATCATTTCACATACCAATGTCCTTTGATCATTAAATATAGGCATCGTCAAATGGCCCTTATTCAAAATTATCCCACCACCTTAACTCCTGTGATACAAGTGATTCCCACTATTCCATCCCCATATACTATTCACATCAACTCCCATGACCTTGAGTCACTTCCCACCCCTCCATGGTTCATGGATAGATTGTCTAAAGAGTTTCTCCTAAATCCTCCCAATTCTCTGGTTCATTTCCCCCAGGAAATATTACCCCCAACCACAGTTTATAACCCATAGTGTCTGGACATTTGGTTTATGTCAAGCACACTATCGCACCATAGTTGTGATACCCCCTAATGTCTTCACAACCTGAAGACAATCACATGGTAACAATCACCAATGTTACTTCCCTAGATCCCTTATATTCTCGCATTTTCCACTGCGACAAAGATATCCTAGAGGAGATAACTGCCCTCGATTGCCCATGGAATGTACTCCATCACATATCACTTTTTCTCTCATAAGAAGCCTTCGAACCTCCTAGCCAAGCCTCCATATGCGCAATCGAAACCAAGGATTTTATTCCTTCAGGGAATATAGACTGGTTCAACAACCCTATCCGGCCTGCCCCCAATGCTTTTGAAGAAGGCAACATGGCCAACATTTCCCCCATTGTCAAAATCGACATTTCCATTAAACCAGGAATCATAGAGGAAATAACCATTGGTGTTGTATTCTCCCCTAAGGAACTCACGACTTATAAATCTCTCTTTCAGGAATACTGAGATATTTTTTCTGGGTCATATACAGAGATGCCTGACTTCGATCCTTCTATCGTCAAACATCGTATTGACACATGGCCCGATGTCACCCTAGTATGTCAAAAACAACGACCACTTCACCCATCCAAAGCCACAACTATCAAAGCCAAAATTGACAAATTACGTGCTACAGGGTTCATATACCCTATCGCATACACATCATGGGTCTCCAACCCCGTCCTCAATAACAAAAAATCGGGCACTATTCACGTCTGCACTGACTTTCGCGATCTCAATAATGCTTGTCCCAAAGACAACTTCCCCACACCTTTCATCGACCAAATTATCAATGACTGTGCAGGCCATGAGGCCCTATCCTTCATGGATGGGTTCTCTGGCTACAATCAAATCCAAATCCATCCAGTAGATCAATATAAAACCGCATTTACCACCCCGTGGGGTACTTTTGCGTATTGTGTCATGCCTTTTGGACTCAAGAATGTTGGTGCTACGTTCCAACGGGCCATGAATTATGTTTTCCATGATCTCGCTCGCATTATCCTCACTTACTTGGACGACCTCACTACTCACTCCAAGAAATGAACACAACATCTAGACGATTTACGAGTCGTTTTTCAAAGATGTCACCAGTACAATATCTGCTTGAACCCCCTCAAGTGTGTATTTTGTGTTACTGCCAGACGCCTCCTTGGGTTCATCGTCTCCCAACATGGCATCACTGTAGACCCCCTGAAGGTCCAATCCATCACATAAATTTCACCACCTAGGAATTTGCGCCAACTACAGAGCCTACAAGGCAAAGCCAACTTTTTACAATGCTTTGTCGCAGATTACACCACTCGCGCACATGGTTTCCTTTGCTTACTACGTCATGATATCCCATTTTGATGGGATGAACATGCCCAAAATTCTTTTGATGAATTAAAAGCAACGCTATCCAATGCCCCTCTGATTAGTCCTCCAGACTTTGGTCGCGACTACATCCTCTACTTGTCAGCCTCAACCATATCAGTCGCAAGAGTTCTCGTCCAACTAGGGGATGATGGTCGCGAACATGTTATTTACTATATCAGTAAAAATCTTTCAGGACCACCATTGAAATACAATCATGAAGAGAAACTCACCCTCACATTTTCCCTCACAGTCTAGAAACTGCATCATTATATCTTGCTTCGCACTACCAAAGTCATGGAAGATTCTAACCCCATGCAGTACTTTCTTAGTCGACGACAAATTAATGGAAAATTTTCCCGATGGATAATCATCCTTTAGGAATACGACGTAGAGTTTTCAACTCCCAAAAGAAAGAAAGCACTTGTTCTCGCCGAACTCATCACGACGTTTCCCTCAGATGCTAAAGGTGCACCCATCAACACAAAGTTTCCCGACCAACACCTCTTCTACATCCCCTAAGATGACCCCTGGTATGGAGACCTTCTCGTCTACCTTCAGACAAATTTTTTTGGGTCTCATCTCTCTCGAGATGATCGCCAGTGCCTTCACCATCAAGCCCCTCGGTACCTCCTCATCGGTGATGTTTTGTATCGACGCAAGGTTGACACCATACTCCGCCGATGTTTGACCATCGACGAAGCAGACAAAGTCTTCAACGATTGCCATAACGGTTCTTACGGTGGACACCTCTAGGTATGTCCACCACCCAAAAAATCATTCGAGCTGGATACTTCTGACCCACATTGTTTCATGATTGCATCCACGCTGTCAAGCGATGCTAAAAATGCCCACTTTATGCAAACAAAGCTCGAGAGCCGTTTGCTCTTCTACATCTAGTCATCACTGTCGGCCCCTTCTGCAAATGGGGCATAGACTTCATGACTTGCAATCCTCCATCTAGTAATGGACACAAGTACATCATCGTAGCAATAGATTACTTTACCAAATGGGTCGAATCCATGCCTACATTCAACAATACCACCGACACATCAACGCATTTTTTCTTCAACCATGTCATTACCCGTTTCGGAGTCCCACTACAGTTAGTCTTCGATCACGATAAACACTTTGAGAATGAGATCTTCATCGAACTCTTCTCAAGGTTAGGATTCTCCCATGAGTTTGCCTCCCCATACTACCCACAGTCCAATGGACAGGTCTAGGTTGTTAACAAAGTCCTCAAAACCATGTTGCAACGCATTGTCAACACGCATAAGACCAATTGGAATCATATGTTGTTTTCAACATTATGTGCTTATTGCACGACAATTAAAATTGCCACCAGTTTTACACCATTCAATCTCGTCCATGGGATTGAGGCCACCCTCTCCATCGAGTGCGAAATTCCCACGTTGCACACTGCCATCGAGCTATTACTTGACACTTCTCCAATGGAGTAGCGCTTGTTGAACTTAGAATCATTGGATGAAGATCGTTGGTCTTCATTAAATAACAATGAGGTAGCTAAAAAATGGTCTAAAGCCACCTTTGACTGCCATGTCAACCTTCACTCATTCAACGAAGGAGATCTCGTCCTAGCCTACGATATCTCTCATGATACTCTCGACCATGGGAAATTTGAGTCATTATGGCATGGAACCTACATCATCCAACACTGCCTCACTAAAGGCGCATACATCTTGGCCTCTCCAGAAGGCTACCCTCTCAAAGAGCCCATCAACAGGTTGTACTTAAAAAAGTTTTACGCCTAAGCGTAGTCATTCTACACTAGGATTTTTCTTCGTACACATTTGTAGAGTTTTTAGTCTTCTTTTTTCGCCTCCACTCCTCATGTCTGATCTACCATTCATGTTACTGACAAACATATCCTCCACCAGCCTACCCGATCGGTTACGCTGACGGAAGTAGTCGCTGGACACAAAATCTCGCTTCGGCCACTTGGGCCCTCTACACCCCCTCACATGAATTGCTCCACTCCAACAACATATGTTTGGGCTCAACAACCAACAACTAAACAGAATACGTAGTCGTCATTGATCTCCTCGCCGAGGCCAGTCATCACCTCATTTGTCCCCTTAGCATCTTATTAGATTCTCAACTTGTTGTCCTACAACTCAACAATGTGTACCGTGCTCGTGATCCTTGCCTCTTTCACAAATACCTGCAAGTTAGACTCTTATCTCACAATTTTGATTCAATTACATTTACACATATTCCATGACAATTTAATCAAATAATAGATAACATGGCTAACTTAGTGTTAGATTGGCATTTATCACATCAAGACATCATCACACATACATAAATAATAAAAAGTCTGTCACAACATATAGATTAGACATCATAAGAACATCATACAAACATCATACAAACATCAACATCTGTAAACATCACGTAGATCCCAAACATGTATATCCATATATATATATCAATGTGCCATAAATGTTTACAAAGTAGTACAACATGTACATCGCCTGTAGGCAAGTGAGCCCCCCTCACCCCTATAGGTACAAATTGGGTTTCACCCTACCCTATACAAATGAGGTGGCACTATGGGCCCCACAACCATATATAGTCCCTTTTTCCAAACTTCCACACTCAGTTACAGGAGCTTCGAGTCTCTATTTTCCAATCCCTCTTCAGCCACAAGATCAAGTTCCCTCCACCTATATAGTCACATTCCCTGGGTCACCATCTGCACTTGGGCCCCGGTGGAACATTTTTCTCACATCACGTCCAGGTATGCATGTTCATGTTCAAAATCATCAAATAACTATTATATGATCTTTATCTTCAGATATTGTTCACGACGGGTATTCAGTTTTCATGTGTGCAGGTACTTGGTCATCACAGTGCAACACAACCCCTTTAGGTATATGCTCGACAATGTCATGTAATCATTCCCACTGAATATCAATTGCATCTCCCAGCCATATCCTCTGACATTTGCCTTTAGGGTCCCTACATCTGGCTCTACATTATTATCACCTCCACTGCATTTTAGTATTGTCACCCGATAACACTCTCCCGCACATGAGTTGTCCCATTCATAGTCCCCCTTGGCACTTTGACACTCATGCCACTTTCACCCCCTAGGGATGGGAGTCCCGATAGTCTTACGCATTTCTGAGAATCAACCACATACTCATTCTCATCATTTTGCTAGCTTTCCCAATGGACTCCCAGGTCATCTCATCATGGTTCTATTTTGACTGCACCTCCGCAGTATCATTAACCCTCCATTTCATCCACAATATGTTTGCCCATCTACAAATTCCCTTCCATTCATTTACCTCATACAGAAAACCACCAATGTGGCCCCCACCCTCCACCATATCTTCATGCAACTTGCGCCCTCACCGGCCAAGCCATCTTGCACTGGGGCACTTGTTTCTGTATCTATACACTCATCCCAAATTATTCTTTATTTATTTGGTAATTGTAAAAAGCCTTTGTTTCCAACATTTACTTAGATTTTTGTCGTCACCCTTGACGACCTTCTTTTTTCCAGCAAAGCAAACCATGTCGCCCTTGGTTGGGGCATTCACTATTCTCTACTCATATTGACATCGTCCATAAACCCCGAGTATCCCATAGTCCATGTACCCCTGATCTCTGAGTTTGTCCACTTTGTCACGCCTCTGGCACAATTTAACCCCATGTCTAGTCGTCCCCCTGACGTTAGATACAATTTTACAGTTGCTGCCAATCACCTTTCAAACATACCCCCAACCAAGGGAATTCTTGAGTCTCACCGCATCTTGACTTCGTTCATGATCCTTATCAGTTCTTGAACTTACCTAGTGAATTTCATGAAGCCCTTTGCTTCTTGGAGTCACGTCTCCCTTTATGTCGACACCAACACAGTTTCCAGAAGGGCGACAATATCTTGACTCTCATTACCTTTACAATGAGGAGTCTTAGACGGCACAGAGAGAACCATCATTACTCTTTGATGTTGTTGACCCCCATGATATACGACTTCAACACAATCTCATGTTACGGTGGGTCTTACTATGCGACTATTGCAGTTGTTTTATACTATCCGAAGACCTTTGAATTTGTTAGGCCATCAATGCCTACGAGTCATCGACACTTCTTACAAGCGTCCTTGCCTCTTTTCAGAGTATGTTCACTATTAGAATTGTCATCTACCATTATCAAACCGCCCTGGAGGGAGTTGCAGTTATCTACATCAACATACAACTTCAGTTACTGTCTTCCATTTTTTTGAGTTACATAACATGAGCATGGGGCATGCCTTCCTCGTTTGTATACATATTTTATTTTCCTACCTAGAGAAAGGTTTGGTCCCACAGTTTCCCCTCTCCCTCTAACAGATCGATCTTGCAGTTCCTATCAACACTCTTCATTACAATGGTACTCTTAGTAGAAGAAACATTGATGTATTTCGACTATACATATGCTCCTAACCTCACACATCAAGGGGCATCTATTATCACTGAAATTTCATCTGCAACATTACATGAAAATGGTTACATGAATACAACATATCCAAGCACCTATTAGTTCACCTGCAACACCAAAAATTCATTTCCAAGGGGAAAAAACTATACAACTGGTCAAAAAATTGACATGCGCGAAAACACTGAAGGAAGTGCGTGCACAGTGCGCGGGCCAAAGAAGTATGTAGAGCGCACAATGCACCATATGTGCGACTATGTACGAGAAAAGCTGCACACTCCTATGAATGACTTATTTATGGTTCTTGTCGGCCCCTCACCCACTTCTGGACCAACTCCCAACTTGATTTGACCCTCAAATTAGAGCTAAATCCGAATGGGGGCTGGTCAAAGAACTAAGGGTGCCCTAAAGGGCCCCTTGTCCACACTAAGAACCGATTGAATATTGCCTCAAAGACATGCTATAAATGGAGGCCATGGGTGCACTAATACTTCAAGAATATCATAGTATTGTTATGCTGCCTCTATCCTCCCTCAATAAACCTCTTTTCTTCTTGGAGCATTCTAGCAACATCTCAATAAGCTATTCACCTCACCTCTTGAGGGAATAGGCTTAGATTTCTTCACCATTTTCTTTCTAGTTTATCATTGTAAGAAGAGCTCTCAAATAGGGGACTCAAGAGCCCTCCCAAGGAGGAAGAGGGGATCCATTAGTTCTCCTTTATCTATGGTGTTTTCCAACTAATATAGTTATCCATTGGTGGCATAATCATTGGCCATTTGGTTGATTGATTTTGGTTCAAAGTTTCTTATGCATTTTAGTTTTATTTCCTTAGTTATTTCTTTAGTTGCTTCTAGTTTAGTTGTTTGTTTATTTAATGTGCTTGGATTGTTTAATTCATACACTAACCTCTGTCTTTTCTAGTAGGACCAACTAGACTTGTAGGTGTCCTTGTTTTGCTCACCCAAGTGACGAAACAAACACAACAATTAGTGTCAGAGGAATGGCCTAGTTAGGTGAGTGTTCCAGGCTAAAAAACCAGGGACATTTATTCTTCTATGCTTGAAAAGAATAGTCCAGATATTCCATGGATGATGTTTTACCTTCTGAGGGAAGATGCTCTTCCAGATCTCACAGATGTGAGTGGAATAATGGTTCAAACGACTTAGTTTATATCATGATATTGTTTTATGCAGGTTGATATTAGATGATATGATTGCTATGGAGACTGTATGCCTCTGGAAAATAGATGTATGCTACTATGATGGATGTGTTCCACTAGTTGTGACTATGTGTCACTGATTAAGTAATTGTGTGCTACTTGGTGTGGTTGTGTACCACTGGATAGTAGTTGTGTACTATAATGGATAGACACAGTTGTGTTCTATTGAATGGAATTTTTCTGATTGCCATGTAGACTATCAGTAGCATTGGAAATGATTATCATCTAGATGGATAGTTAGTGTGCTAGTGGACAGACATTCTCCAGATGGAAAATGGTCCAAGACATTTATTCTTCTAGGATGTATGTCTGGATTAGAAGAATAGTCCTTTTAGCCCATGGTGTGGCTTCCAACATCTGTTTGGATAGTTATTATTCTAAGACATATGTCCAAATTAGAAGAATGGTTCTTGTATCACTCTGTGGAGTGAGTGACTTATTCAACATCATGCCTGATTACTCAGATGGAGTATGGCTTCGAGAGATGATGTAGTTGATGCTATCAAATGATACTAATAGTGATGATGGTACTCGTGATCTAATCATGAGATAGCATGTGTGGATATGATGATGCTACCGGTTGAATGGTATGTTTGTGCTCAAGACCATTGCTTTAAATACCTCCCTAGCTAGGAGGGAGTGTTGATATTATGGTAAATGTGGGAGGTATTAACCTCCATGTGTAACCCTGACAAGAATAGAATATTCCAGGAAGCAAGAAGAAACCCTAAAGCATTGGACATAATCCTAAAGGAAAAGTCAGTTAAAGGAAATATTTAATATTGAGTTTTTAGCCTCCAGAATGAGAAGTCGACCCAGGCATCTAAGGAGGAGCAGTATAAATACAGGACGCTAGCGCTCATTTGAAAGACACATCTTGCAACTATAGAAATTTAGTGCGCAAGTCTGGACGATAGCTGCAATTGTAGTTACTACAAACCTTTAATTTTGGTCTTTCTGGGTTGGAATTTTTTATCAGTCTTGGTTATCTTTTCTTGGTGCATTAGCCTTGGTTTTCTATTGATTTTATACCATAATTATTCTCTGTCAAGGTTAAGGTGCTTGGGGGTGGAATTTCTGCCTATAGTTGGGTGACAATATTTCTATATTGTCTATGGTTAAACGAGCACACCCACTTTTCTAACAAAGTCAAGATAACAAACCTATAGCATATTTCAGTGAGAAGATGAATGATACCAAGAAGAAGTACTCCACATATGACGAATTCTATGGAATTATTCAATCTTTAAAGAAGTGGAGGAATTATCTTATTCCCAAAGAATTTGTGTTATACAGTGTTAATCAAGTTATACAGTTCATAACCATACAAGAGAAGTTGAATCAAAGGCATGGAAAGTGGGTGGAATTTATGTAAAATTTCACTTTTGTTATTAAACATATTTATGGTAGTGCAAACAAAGTTTCAGAGGCTTTGATTAGGAGGTGTTTGATTATGCAGTAATTTCAAGTGGAAACCTTGGGGTTTGAACACCTTAAGGAAATGTATGGTGAAGATGAAGATTTGAAAGAAGATTATGAAGCCTATAAAATCCTTTATTAAGGGACAAGAGCCCATGGATATAACATTTGATTCAGGATAGACTGTTGTTCAAAGGGAGCAAATTGTGTATACCAAAATTCTCAATGAGAGACAATTTATTGAAAGAGAAGCATAGTGTGGGTCTAGCAGGACATTTTGGCCATGATAAAACATTTGCACAATTAAGAAGCTCATACTATTGGCCAGGTATGAGATCTTAAGTGAATAAATTTGTGAACAAATGCATAATTTTCTAGTATGCAAAAGTAAGAGAACAAAACATTGGTCTTTATTAGCCATTGCCTATTCTAGATAGGCCTTGGGATGTTATCATCATGTATTTTGTGTTGGGATTACCAAGAACCTAGAGGGGAAGTGATTCCATATTTGTGGTGGTTGACATATTTTCCAAGATGTCACATTTCATACCATGCCAGAAAACCAGTGATGCTACACACATAAAAAATATGTTTTTCAAAGAAGTTGTGAGACTACATGGATTTCCCAGGAGCATTGTCTTAGACAAAGACACAAAGTTTGTAGGACACTTTTGGAGAACGCTGTGGAAGAAATTGGGGATAGATTTTTCCTTCAGTTCTGCATACCATCCTTAAACAGATGGGAAAAATGAGGTGGTAAACACAATTTTGGGGAATTTACTGAGGACCTTAGTCACTAAGCATAACAATCAGTGGGATCAGATTCTTCCACAAGTAGAATTTTCATACAATGATTCACCAAATAGGAGCACAGTAAGGAGTCCATTCTAGGTAGTGTATGGAATGCAACCAAGGGGAATATTGGAGTTGAGATATTTGGGATAGAATGAGTTCAGAAGTGCAGAAGATGAAGATTTTTCTACGGAGATGCAGAAACTTCATGACCAGATCAAGGAGCAGCTGCAGGACAACAACAAGAAGTATAAAAGCAGAGCAGATGAAAAGAGAAGGGAGGTAACATTTGAAGTTGGAGATCAGGTTTTATCGCATCTGAGAAAGGAGAGGTTCCCAAGGGGAATATATAACAAATTGAAAATGAAAAAGATAGGACCATGCAAGATCCTTAGGAAATTTCCAGCAAATGCTTATGAAATTGAGATTCCCGACAATGTGGGAATATCACCCATTTTTAATGTTGCAGACCATCTTTACAAGGAATATGAAACATGAGGATCAGATAATCAGAAGGAGATCATATGGGAAAAACAAATGCCTGTAGCAGAGAAGCCACATATGGAGAATATTGTAGATCATAGGATTGGCTAGAAGACTAGAAGAAAGTCTTATTTTGAATATTTGGTTAAGTGGAAAGGCCATCCAGAAGAGGATGTCAGCTGGGTAGGTGAAGAAGACATTGTGAAGCAAGGAAAGACAATGCAAGAGCTCATGGATGAGAGTCCATGAATTTTTGGCAAGAGGAGTATGATGCAGGAGCATCTACATCAACATTAAAAGGAGGACAAGCTGGAGGAAAACACATCAACCAACACATATATGAAGCTGATTTGGACTATACAAAGGAGAGCGCACATTTTTTTATTTTGAAAATTTATGTAAATATATGTAATTAATGAATTGGAGGCTAAGGCCATCCCTAAAGATCCTCTTGGATCAATATCACTTTAATGTAAAGGTTGTATTGTACAGAGGCTGCGCATCATCACTTATCTTATTTGTAAATTCTATTAACTTCTTAGTCCTTAGTAGGTGGATTCATAAATCCTGATCGGATAGAATTAGGTTGTTGGGGGGAAATGCTCGATGAATCACCTCTTGTATATTATTTTTGTATCTTATGCCCAAAAGAAAGTTGCTGCTCATTTGTAAAATAGTAGGAATTTCAAAGAGAGAGAGAGAGAGAGAGAGAGAGAGAGAGAGAGAGATATTGTTGTGTGAGACAAAGAGCATTGTACAAGTTGTTGAAGGAGCAGTGGAGGACTGCCTGTATCTATGTATATTATTACTTGAATGAATAGAATAGAGAAGCTTTAACCCAAATTTTTGGTGTTGTTGTTACTGTGTTTGTCTGAATGAATGGTAGGATTCATGTTCATTTAAATTCTCTTTTTATAATGTTCTTGTGCTTATGAATGAATTTTGTGATTAGATACATGGATCTGTAGAGTTAGAATAAGTTTCAATTGTTTCTGTTCTGAGAGCTTGTGCAATGAGTGCATATTGTTCGCAAGGAGTGCACTCAAGGTTTTAAACCCTTATAGGAACAAGCTCAGAAGAGATAGTGATCTAAGCATCGCGGAGAAAAGACTTAGATAATTTACTAAGCCTGAACGTTTCTAAGTTCAAAATAAGTGCACGAAGGGGAGACAAAGAGCTTATGTATATATATATATATCAGTGGAACAAGCTCAGGAGAGATTGCAACCATAAGTATAGAGAAGGCAAACTTAGGAAGTTCCTAAGTTCCTAAGTTCCAACATTTTACTGTGTGGGAGAAGCGCACAAAAAGGGTAAACAAAGGTCTCATATACCTCAGAAAGAGAAGCTCAGGAGGGTCAACGACACTAATCCCTTGAAGGGAAGAGTTTGAAGAAGCGATGATGAAGATCCTATGGGATATCACCAGGAAGCCGATGACCATCAGATCTGAGATAAGTGTGTGAAGGATATCCCTAAGGGTCCTTCGACACTTAGTGAATTTGGAGGTTAAAAGAGTCTAAAGGAGTCGGGATAGCCGAAGTCCCAAAGAGGAGGGAAAATCGTGATCGTTTGTTCCAAAGTGGACAAGTGTCAACAGATCCGAAGGTCCGGGAGGCTATAGCTTCGAGAGATTTGAGAGGATCAAAGGACCATGCCGCCAAAGTCTCAAAGGGCTGAATAAATCTGGACCATTGGATCCAAGGAGGACATGGGGCATAGATCCATATATTCAGAGGAAAGGAACTCCAGAAGAAAAAGGCAATGGAAGTGTTGATCGAAATTTTCTCGAAGCCCTGAAGGCGGGATACATCCTGACCATTGATATATGGATGGACATTGTGGAGAAATCCTGTGAGTTCGAGGGTATATCACTTCAGGAGTTAGAAAGAAAAGGTTGGTTGCCAGAGGGTCTGAATCTTAGAACCTTTTCGGTTAAGTCCTAGGTCACATCCCATGGTCGTATGAGGGAAAGGGGCTTAGTAGAGGGAGCTAGCGCCTGCTACTCAAATTTTAATAAAATGAAAAGTGCTAAAGGAAAGCGCTCGCAGGTTTTCTTGAACCTATACAGAGAGCAAAACGGGGCATGTATTAACTAGTGTTTGGGCTCAACAAAATACATAAGAGTCAATTCGACTCAGAGTTAATCAATCCTTGATCGGGAGGTCACAAAGACTCTAAGAGAGGTAGGGGGTTTGCATCAAGTGGTATCAGATCCATAATTTAAGCTCTGTGTAAAGGAATCTTAGCACCATGCCACCAAGAAGATGCAGAGATAGACCTACAACAAATCCAACAGTGGAGGAGGAAATGAGGAGACTTCATGCAAGGCTATATGCCATGGAAACAACACAGAGAAGAGCACCAGATGCAGGTGACATCAGTGAGGTCGAAAGTGAAGAAGTAGAAGATGAAGGAACTGCTGGAGAAGATGTTGTGAAAGAACGCTTGTTGAGAGCTATTATAAAAATGGGAGCCAGAGAAAAAAAGGAAATCCTAATGTATGAAGGTAATTTTTATGTGGAAGGGTTGTTGGACTAGATAAGAGCAATGGAAAAATACTTCGAATATGAGAAGGTAGATGATGAGAAGAAAGTAAGACATGATGTCACAAGGCTAAAAGGACATGCAACACTGTGGTGCGATGAACTGCAGGATGACAGAAGAATCAAAGACAATCAAAAAATTAAAAGTTGGGATAGAATGGTAGCCAAACTAAATTCTAAATTCATACCCAAAGAATACCAAATAAATCAGTTTAGGAGACTACATAACTTGAGACAGAAGGGTTTGACAATAAAAGAGTACCCAGAAGAGTTCTATAGGATGAAAATCAGAGCTGGTCACTGTGAAAGTGATGAAGAGAAGGTTACCAGATACATTAATGGCATGAAATATGAAATCGAAGATGAAATCAACATGGTGACTATGAGGACAATTGAATATGCTTATCAGGATGCCCTGAAATAAGAGGATATCTTGGCTAGAGAGAAAATCCAAAGAAGCAAGGGAAGAATCCCACACAGAGGTAATGGAATTGTCCATGACAAGCCTCAGAAGCCCAAAGATGAGATTGGAAAGTTTCATAGTCATACAGGGAGAGGAGGAAGTTCCCAAGGAAGACAATATGGTGGAAGAAATTATTTTCCTTGAGGAAGAGAAAGAGGAAAAAGAGGAGAGGTGAAATGATATGCCTGTGGAAATATAGGGCATATGCCTTGGGAGTGTCCATAAAAAAATAAATATACAAAAGGAGGAGAATCTCACATTTTTGAAGCACAGAGGAGGAATGTTGAAGCATAAGCTATTGAAGATGGAAAATCCCACATGATGAGGAAATTTCTCTTGAAACTAGAGAAGGAGGTGGAAGCACCAGTATAGAGGAACAATATGTTTAGGACTGCTTGCAAGACCAAAGACAGAGTTTGCAAATTGATAATTGATAGTGGGAGCAGTGATAATCTAGTATCCATAGAGATGGTGGAAAAACTAGAGTTGGAGACCACTGCACATCCAAGTCCATATAAGGTAACATGGATGCAAAAGGGACACCTGGTATGTTGGAGTTACTTTACACACACCTAGGATTTATTTTTACTAAGGTTATTCCTTGCTTATTAGTCATAATTAGTCATTATCCAGTCTCCTATATTTTAGGGGAGAATATTCCACCTAGAGAATATTCTCTTTTAGTTGACACTTCAGTTTGATTAGTTGAGTTAAGTTTAGATGTTGCATTGGTTTTGTCACCATGCAACATTGGGATCA
>SNQJ01S0187568.1:3951-15583 GCA_010110895.2 Picea sitchensis | reverse complement strand
CTTATTGGGTCTATTTTTTGGGTTTTCAGATGGCTATTTCTTCTCAAAACCTGAAAGAAATTCTTGAATCATTCAAAGCCCAATTGTTTCACACATTGGATGAGAGATTGGATGTGTTAGCACAAGGCCTCACAGACAGCCTCTCAAATATCATCACAGATGGTCTCAATGACAGTTTTCGTAGTATTCAAGATTCATTGAACAACATGCAGGAGAGATTTCTTATGCAGGGCCTCATGCATGAATATAATCAAGAAAGGTATGCTTGGTATGATTTTGAGGACGGTTGTGATGACGACGACCGAGATCTGCTTCATGATTCGGGCTTTAGACTTTTCAAACTTCAAACTTTATTTTCCCCAAGAAAATCCTCTAGAGCTAGGGATCCAATGATGCATGGCTTTTGAATTTGGACAGTTGAGATCCATTTCGAGTCTTCGGGGCTTCGATCACTTCGAGACTTCAGGCACTTCGACGCTTTGGGACTTTGGGCATTTCGGGAACTTTGGTGCTTTGGGATATTGGGCACCTTGGCACTTCGGACCTTTTTCCCTGGCGTTATACTTCGCGCAATTTTGGACTCCCGAAAACCCATGAGCCGCTAATCCAATCTTCATAAGGGATCTCCACCATTGAAAATTGAGTCCGCCTACTTGAAATATTAAAACTGCCTATTGCTTGGGCCTTAAGCCTGAAATGGACTAGTATGAAAGCAGTTCTTTTTCACTTCTTGTTCAAACCATGAACTCGGATGACCTGTTGCCTCTTGACAACTATATGTGATAACACTAGGGATTCTCAATTATGCAACTCCTATATGAGTTTGGATTTTTCTTTCCAATTGCAAGTGTTGGAACATGCACAAGCTTGTTTCAGTCTGGGTGGTGAAGGCTACAGGGTTTACCATGCCAAGCCATAGAGGACGCTTGAAGCCCAGTAGGGGTGACCACATTCCTGTTGTGCCCATTTCTTCTAGTGCGAGCAGTGTTAGCTCCAACAACAATAAGAAAATATATGATAATTCTCCTCAGATCTCTCCCTCTACTCATCAACAAGATACTGGACAAACTTATGATGGATGGGGTTGTAAAATTTAATGGTTTGAATGTCATGGATATTCTTTGGGGTTTGCTCCAAGATCTTTCCTGGGTCCATCGTCTCCTACCAACGCTCCACAAGTCTCTCCTCTAGGGAACTCTATCCATGATTATGGGGCTTTCTCCAACATTCACCCAATATTTTCATCTAATGGGAACACACATCGCATTCAATATGCCTTGGAATACTCCAACAAATTATATTTGAGCTATGCAGTGAGGTAGTCGACCTCAAATTTCATCTAGAGCTTAGGAACTATTAAATCTCCTCAGTTTTGGCCATGCAAGAAAATCCCAATGTTTTGACACCTATGGATGCAACAAGCATGCAAAGGCCTATTCTCCTACCCCCGGGGAAGACTTCATGACATTTCCAATGAAGGCCAGGTTCCAAATTTTGATTACCATTCTATTTTTTAGCAGTAGGATCATCCTTTAAGTTTTGTTATATGGGCTAGCTCTCTAGTTTATATGCTACTATATATTTCAAGATTCAGCTTTATTTTTTGGTCTAGTGAGGCACATTATACTAGACAATAAGTTAGAGTCGAGTTGGCTTCCACCTATAATGACTCTGGCTCTAGCAAACACATGCACATTTGTAAGGGTTTTTTATAAAAGTTAATTTATAGAATACGTATATATGTATGTGTGTGTGTGTGTGTGAAAATTTCAAATTTTAAAAAGAAAAAATTGTAGATTTAATATGTAGAAAAAAATATATAAGAAAACTGTAAACTTAAATATGCAATTTTGTAAACTACAATTTCAATTTTGAAATTTTTATAACTAATAATTTTATGTCACAATAATAAATAATAAATATTAGGATGAATTTTATATAAAACAATTCAAATTTTTCATAACATTTAAGAAATCTTATTGAAATAATAATAATAATTTAAAAAAAATCATGATAACAATTGAGAAATTGAGTGAGACATGATGGTTGTAATAGACACGTTATATGATTTATATATTTGTAAGAATAAATAGTTCTTATGTAATGAGCCATTTCCATTCTTATGTATTGAGCCATTTTCATTATTTTCCACATAATCAATGTTATCAAGTCCCCACCAAAATTTTAGTGGATTTTGAGATTCATCAATATGATGATGATGATTAATGTCCATTGAGACCAATTGGTCTATAAAATCTTAAGAGGGTAAGAGATTACTTCAATTTCTTTAAAATTTTATTTCTATGCTCAAAAAGCATTCAGAGAAGTGTTCCAAGATCACCATAGTTTTGATGACTTAGGAGGGTAAGAAGGTCGGTAATGTGGAAAATATTTTTAAATTGGGATATAATATGGGAGTAGGTAGGGAAATCCAAGAGGAAGTGTTTTTCATATTCTACCCGCTTAGTTTCACAAAGGTGACTGATTCTCTCATCCCATGGTGTTTTGGGATTTTTCCAATGCTCGGTTTCACTATGTAGCTCGTGAGAGTTTGTTCTTATTTTAGCAATCTTGATTTTCTTCTTTGCACTTTTCAAAACAAAGAGATAATTTTGATCTTCTAAATTGTGGTTGACCACCTCCTTGTAGTATCTTAATTTCCTTTTATCCAATAATTCTTTATCACACTACATATTGTTCATGATAGATTCTTCTTGTAGTCTCCACTTATTTAGCCAAGATTTGACATCTTTATGTCATCCCCTCTTGATCCACTGGTGGTTTTGGCTAGAGTTTGAAGAAATTTTGGGGAGTCTCTTGTCATCCATTTTGTTTATCTTATTCTTCTACGTTAGGTACCTAATCATAGAAATATTTCTCTTAATGGGGGGGAGGATTGCTTCTATGAGGAGGATAGGATAGGGTGTATTTCTCTTAATTTTGAGATTATAAGTTATAAAATTATTTTGTATGTGTTCTATCTTTATCCAAGATTCTCTAGATATACTGTAACCCCAAAATTCACATCCATATAAGATAACTGGAGTGATGAGAGTATGAAAGAGGAGTTTTTTTTATGCTAAAGCCAAAGGTTGTCTAATTTAAAATTGTTTTCGATCCCATAATAATCTTTCCACCCTCCATTTATATATTTTTCAACACTATAGTTCCAACTAATCTTGTTGTGGATATCAATTCCAAAATACTTGTATGAAGTCACTTCCTCCGAGATATTGTTTTCATTAACAAAATTATTGTAGGTGATCCTTTTGGATTCAATTATCATAACCTCTTTTTTTTAATGTTCATAGGCATGCCCATGCTAGAGAAGAAGTCCTTGAGGTTTATTAGTTTCTTACTTAGTTCATAGGGACTCTTTGCCATAAGAACAATCATAGATAGCATTAAGAAGGAGGAATATGACTATACTAGCGAGAGTTGGGCCAACACAACATGCATCCTCCAAACAATCTTCTAACTTATATAAATATAGATGTTGAAAATGGTAGGGAATAGAAGACAACCTTGCTTGACTCCTATATTACAGTTAATTTCTTTTGACCAACACTCAGTGTTCCTAAACTTGGCAATAACTTTCTCATATATCCTTAGTGTAGTAGCTCTCAACTTGAAAGGTAATTCAAGTTCTTCTAACCCATTCTAGAGGTTATTACTAGGCACATTGTCAAAATATTTTCTAAAATCAATGAAACAACAAAGGAGATCAGTTTTATCATTACAACACTCCTTTTCAATGATCCTAAAGGTAACAAGGTTGTCCATATTGGAATGGTAGCCTATAAACCCATCCTATACTCTACCTTTTTTCCATGGATGTCTAGCCATGTTCCAATCTTCTTTTCCAAAATACTTCCATATAGGTTAGCTAAAATTGGGGCTAATAATAATGGTCCTATAATTAGAGGGATTGCTTTTATCCCCTATTTTAAAAATAGGTACAATGAGGCTTTGATTCCAAGGTTTTGGGAAGCCTTTTTGATAGCTAAATTGAAGAGATTATGTATGTGAGGGATGAGGATATGTCTTCCAATTTTTAATATTTCAGCTTGGTAACCTTCGATGTCCTTAGATTTTCCTTTTGAGAGTTGCTTAACCCCAAACTTGATGTCTTTATAGAATAGCTTCATCATTTGTAGAACGGTTTGGCATGGTGTCCATGACGTTAGGGAATTCATGCATATTTTTAAGGTAGAAATTACATTCCTTCAAGGTAATATTACTATTTTCTTTAGTTTTACAAGTTAGAATTTGCCTCCAGAATATCTTAAGGTCCATATTAAATAGGTTCAAAATCTTCTCTTTATTTCTATGTACATATAGTCTTTTCTTTTAATTTAAGTAAGGTTTTATATCTATTTATATTATCATATTTTAAAGATGTATTAGAAGCATCCTTAATGGATTTTCTAGAAATTTTACAATCATTATCATACCAAGGGTTAGTTGTATTGTTTTTATTTCTATGTAGCACCTCAATAGAGAAATTTTTAATTGAAGTAGAGAGGGTTGATGTAAAATTATGATAGTCATCTTCATTATTGTTCTGATACAATATGATTTTTAAATCATTGCTTAAGTATTTTAAGAAGAGATTGACTTTTTGTTTGTCAAAAAGTAAGTGCCTTTGGCTACTAGAGTGCTCCTCTACAGAACTTTTGTGCATGGAAAAGTTAAGAGTTAAGGTTAGAGGTCTATGATCAGAGTCATATTTGTCGTCATATAAAATATCAAATTTTACTATTTGGTTGTATATGGGGAAAACCAATATTATATAATCAACAAAACTACTTCCCAACCCATCGATACAAGTAATCCTATTAGAATTTGGCCACTTCTTTAGACCATTTCAAATTATCAAATTTTCAAAACCATAGAGCTTGATTAAGTGAGTACCAAACAAATTCATGTTCAGATCTTCAGAGCTTCTTTTCTAATTGTTAGCTAAGACAAGTTCCTTATCTAGACAAATATGATTAAGGTTGGAGTCATTCCTTAAAATAATAGCTTGATTGGTTGCAGCTCTAGCGTTAAAGTCTCCTAAAATGAGGATACTACCTTCATTTTTCATATTGTAGATATCTTGCTCTAAAATTTTGTAGGGACAATTCTTATCTATATTGTTTTTTGTAGAAAAAGTAGAGTTAATAAGTGAAAATAATATATTTCTATATAAATATTCATAGAGTTAATATATCATATATCTCCATCCATATGTATTGATTGAGAGGATATTTCTTATGAAGTTGGATGTGAGGAGAGATGTTTGTTTTTATGTAACATGTAATGACTCCAATCCCTCTACAAGAGGACTTCCATGTGGACCACAAAAAAAATCCTTTGATACTAGACACCTTACATTCTTCATGCTCCAAAGTTTCAACCAAGAGAATATTGTCAATGTCACTCGAGATCCAGCCGAGTATAGGCCCTTTACTCAATGGAAAAACACGACAATTCCAAAAGAGGATCTGGAGTGTCCCGAATTGTTATTTATCATTGTTCTTTTTATCTCTATCCCTAATAAAAGATTTTTGGTTACTAATCATTGTCCATTTTCCTTCCTTTCTAGCTTCCTTTACAGTTTGAACCTCCTTCCTTAATTTAGCTTAATCTTCTGGAACGAGATCTTCATTTATAAATATTACATACCCTTTTAAGCTCAAAGTTTTACTAAGTATGTCATATTTATGGGAATTAGAGCTTACCATAACTTGAATCAACCTATCTTTATGTTGAATTATTTTTCCCAACCTTTTTTCTTCTACAAGGATAATTGTTTCAATTTGTGATCTATTTTTTAATTCTTCCTTGATTATTGCTAATGTGTCCTCATCTTTTGGTTCTTCCATACCAAAAATTATGAGGTTCAAGGCTCTTTTATTACACTCATGGTCTAACTCTATGAGTTTATTCATTTCCTCTTTCATAGGTTTGATATCAAATTTTTGTTCCACACTATTTAGCGCCAAATTGTTAATTAGCTTATCTTCTAACCCATATTGTATAGCTTATTCTAAAACCCTAGTAGTTTATCGTCCATCCATCTCTCAATAATGTTCATCTATCTCTCAATAATGTCTTCCCTGTTAGTTTATTTTCCATCTATCTCTCAATAATGTCTTAGAAGGATCTAAATTTAATATCAAGTATTGATAGTAACTCACTTATAAACATTGCTACTAATTAACTTTGAAGTTTGGTTTCTCTCTTCTCTACTTTTTTCTATTGATTCTATAGATTTGTGCAACCTATCTAGGGTTACATTGTTAGGCCTTCCTCTAAGAAAAATAAATAAATAAATAAGAAACTTAGGCACCTGATTCATTGAAGGGCCTGAATAGTTACCTTAGATCAAATTTATGTCAAACACCATTCACTATAGCACCACAAAGATAATATTCACCATTGTAGAGATAATATTCACCTAGATATATTCACCACTATATGTAATCACCACAGAGATAATATATATTCACCACCATATGTATTCACCCAAGACATAAATATATATTGACAAAAATTGTCAATTTTAATAGAAAATTTTAATTTCTTATTTAAATTATTTATCATTTTCAAAAAAAAATTATTTTATATTAATTTACTTTAATTATCAAAAGTGAATGCAATATTATTAAAATGATAATGAAGAGAATTACCTTTGCATCATCTACATCAACAATTAACAATAGAGTATGCACAAGCAAGTTGTTTGATCAAAGTTTTAATACAGTTGAAATAACTAACTAAAAGCTTATTCATAAACTATTTCTTCTTTATATTGTAATTTTTATCAAATTATAAAATAATAAGAAAAAAAAGGTATAGGGTATATTTTATTATATTCATTTATAAAGATGGTTTTAAAATTGTGAAATTTAAAAGTCATTATAATGTAGGGATAGAGGGGATACTACGAAGAGGATTATAAATATTAAAGGATATAAAATTAAATATCCATTAAAAATAAGTTTTATTTATTTATTGAAAAGATATATTAAAAGGGATCCAACAAAAAGATTTAAAAAAATATTTATTAATATCTATTTAAATGAAGACTATTCTTTAATATTCCAAAAAACACATACTATATCATAAAGTTACAAAATAAAAATCCCATAAAAATACAAATACAATCATAATAAACTAAAAATAAAAATTTGAAAATAAACTTTTTACATTGATGAGAAAATATATGATAAAACATATAATTTATACACATGTAATTTATATTTATATTTATAAAGAATACTAGATTCCATTTCGATGTAATTACAAATCCAATACACTTTTATCAACAATGGACATATCCGATAATAAACTAAAAATAAAAATTTGAAAATAAACTTTTTACATTGATGAGAAAATATATGATAAAACATATAATTTATACACATGTAATTTATATTTATATTTATAAAGAATACTAGATTCCATTTCGATGTAATTACAAATCCAATACACTTTTATCAACAATGGACATATCCGTTTAACGAGAGAGATGAAATTTATATTTAAAAAGAATCTTAGATTCAATTTCGATGTAATTACAAATCCAATACACTTTTATCAATAATAGACATATCCGTTTAATGAACGAGAGAGATGAAGGCTATGTATATACTATATTAAGAAGCAATGTGTTTTTCTCAATGTACATCTCCCTTTCTTGAGAGAGGTCAAAGATATGTACACATCTCCCTGTCACGAGAGATAAAAGTTAATTCTAATATTATATAAAAAATAAATACACAATAAATTCATATTGTGAAATGAATGCTTTAAACAACTAAAGATTGTTAATAATATTAAAAAAAAAACAACTTTGGAGAAGAAAATGTTTATGAGTTAGCTTTTATGGAAGCTATGTTATATATATGCATAAACGGGAAATTTTCAATGAATTTGTTTTAGGTGTACATTTAGTAAATTTTCATGGTATAAACTTATTGAATTAGGGTAATTTTATGGTATAAAAGTATTGAATTAGGGTAATTTTAGTATATTGAGTTAGGTTATTTATGATATGATACAAAATTGTATAAGAAAATAAACTAGAAATATAAGAATGAAAATGTTGTAGTTAATTTGAAGAAAACTTAAGATGTAATATAGAAATAAAAGAGATCAAAGTTTTATTGATAAGGAAAATGTTTTTTTTATAGTTTTACAAAGTTTCAATTTTTCTTATTGATGGACTAAGTCAAATGCAAGCAACCCACCCATAGAGTACTTGTGATACCTAGAGAATTAGAAATCATGTATGATAGTGTGGAGCTAATGATGAGTGGTGCAGGATAGACATAATATGAATATAGGAACTTTTATTTGGCCATAGATTTGGGTTAGTCATCACCGAAGTGCTCATGATGAATGGTAAGGTGCTAGCAAGACAGTGTATTGTATATTGGGTGCTACATTTAGGCCTCAATACATTCCATCAAACTATATATGGGACAACTTGTTATATCTATGTGTAGCAAATATGTCAAAGGACTAAGTGAGCAGTGAGATGTTGCTATAAGAAGGGTAATGAAAGGTTGGAAGCATTGAAGAATTGAAAGAATTAACTTGACATAATAGTCATCTAGTACCTAAAGAGGAAGAATACTTGAATGAACTGGTGTATGCTAAAGTGGAATTGATGTGTAATGTTACTAGTGACTCCATCAAATTGGAATAATATGCATGTGCTTGGTATGATATGGTAGTTTTATTCTAGAGCTCATTGATGTAGTTGTTGAGAGAACTAGGGGAATACAAGTGTAAGTGATGGGAAGGGAGATATAATGGGAGAAGGTTCAAGGCATGTATTCAAGCTTAGTAATATGATAGTGTATTAGTGATGAAATAAGACAATAATAATTTCCTTGTTAGAAGAAGGGTATAGGAACTAGTTGTGAGGTGTGGGTATGAGGAAAAATAGAGAGTGATCGGTATTTATGCAAACTAACTTGTTTAGTTGTAGTAGTTTAGGGTAGAAAAATTATAGTAGAGGTAACCTCATAGGCTTTTGCATCATTAAAATTTTTAGAAGAGTTGTTGCAATCATTTTATAAGGAAAGTCATGGATGTTGATAAGGGATTCCCAAAAGTAAAGCATATCATTCAAGTGAAGAGACATCACAGTCTACTACATTGTGAAAAAATCATATATCAAATGTGACTGCACATCTCTTGTTAATGAGAAGACGAGGACCATCTTATTGAACCTAACCTAGTTTGTAAGGAGAGGGTTGTGGGGTAGTGGGAAGTTTTGTTCATAAAAATTCATTGATCAATGATTGCATTATTTGGTCTATACTTACTCGTTTTTCATTTTTCTTGTATATTCTATACTTGGTATTTTTTTGAAAAATGTGGGTTGCAGGGAAACTACCACCAGGTCCACAGGTCCACAAGTCCTATACTTAGTATTTTTTTTTTCATTTTGCACCACTCTACAACCCCAACACTTAGCCATTTATTTAGTTGCAAGAGTCTTGTTGAGAAGGTTCAAGCCATCACAACTCCACAAACCCACAACTTCGCGATCCCGCAAAACCCACAACCCTAAAAAAGAACTCCCCACTTCCAAGTCACTCATAATGAACCTCTCTTGATACTTAGTTGATTTTGCTGATAGCATATTCGGGAATCCTTCTCTCATCTCCACCTTCCATCCCATTCTACACCCCACATCATGCATTTTTGCATCCTCCAAAATCGGCCTTCATGTTACTCATTATGCACTCCCATACTTAAATTATTTCATGTTATCACAACATGATATCTCTTTTCCTAATGACATTTATTTTCCCACTGCCACATTAGTCATCATTCATATGAATTGAATATCGTTATTAAGTGGAACTATTTTTGTAAAATCTCCAACTTAAATATTAAATCAAACCATGCAATTGGAAACTTCGAACTAAGAGCTACAACATTTGATAATCAAGGAAATACGTGGTAAATTAAATAAGGAATTAAAGATCCACTATAAAAATATTGTATTGACAAAAGCACCACATATGCAAAATAACCTTTGTCAAAATACGTCAAGTAAAATGAAAGAGCTATATTGCATGGATACTATCAACACCTTGGGATGATAATACTACAAGTTTCAGTGGTTAGAATCCTCCAAGTGGTAATCATCTCTAACACCCGAAGAAAAGAATTCTCCAAGTGGTACTCATCTCTAACACCTGAAGAAAAGAAGATGAAATTTTTTTGGACCTCTCGTATTGCATTAGCCAGGTGTGTACCAGAAGTAGGTAATTTCAAAGAATTAGTTCTCTAGTGCGCTGATAAATTCAACACTAAATGAAGAGGCATCTAGTTACAGGGAAAGCCACTAATTTTTTTGGTTCCTTCAGTTTTCAAAAGAATGTTGAGATTTCCATAATCCACTTTGAATTTCAAGAATACTAAAGTTGATGTCTTTCTAAAAACCAACAATGAGATACTAGTTCTTCTCGAAATATTCCTTGTAAATTCGACGAGTGATTTTGGAAACTCTACACAAATTGAGGTATGTTCTTTCGAATACCCATACAAAGAGTTTGCATGGCTATTCACTAGGTAATTGGACAAGACTACACAACTTTTGTTCCAAATTATGGTGTATATATTATGTATCATTCCATTCATAAAGATGTTGTAGTTGATTGGGCCCAAATTATTTCAAAGGAAGTTTCATTCTTGTTGGAAGGTATAAGGAACACCAAGAAATTTTATATGACGTCTTATCTTGTTTATGCTATAGTTTAATACCTTATTTTTTAGGACTTTCCTTGATCCATAAATATAGACTTCAAAAAAGATAAAGTATCATTATGGTATCCAACATTGAGGATGTTGATATTATGGTAGTTGTGGGAGGTATTTACCTCCACATGTAATCCTGACGAGAATAGAATACTCCAGAAAGCAAGAAGAAACAGTAATGAGTTGGATAATAACCCTAGAAGACATGTCGACTGAAGAGGATAATTTATATTAGTTTATTAGCCTCCAAGAGAAGAAGTCGGCCAGAAGAATTAATATATACTGAACAGACAGATACCCAGAATGAGAAGTCGGCCCAGGCAGTTAGCCATAATTAGTATAAATACAGGGGGCCAGTTCTCATTCTGGCAAGTAGTCTCAGAATCGTAGAGAAGCAACTTGTGCACACTCTATCAAGGTTAAGGTGCTTGGAGGGTGGCTTCGGCCTATGGTTGGGTGACAACAGTTATATCGTCAATGGTAAAACGAGCACATCCATTATATTCTAACAAGTTATGGGCCCACACCTCCTTCATTCAGTCTAACCGCTAGAAGGAAACATAGCCATAAGGATATTAAGCTCGTTGAAGAACTACCACTAGGGTTTCTAGTAGGAGCAATCACCATAGTACTACCGTTAGGGTTACTAGCAGGTCCAGTTGCAGAAACCCTCATCCTCTTGTTGAGGCACCTTAAAGGAAGGGAATGACCTAATATATGGATAGATTAGTGCACCCTAGCCTAGCGCATCTCCTGGTACTCTCAGAAAGCCAAGACGTGAAGTTTGAGCTTTTGGTCAAATCTAGGGTTGACCAAGTCAAAGAAACCATGACTTACTCTATGAAGTCAGAGAACAAGTTAG
>SNQJ01S0187566.1:0-15473 GCA_010110895.2 Picea sitchensis | reverse complement strand
GTCAACTACTAGATCTAAGTGATCAGAAGTTGAAGCCATGGGAGACAATGCCACATAATTGACCTGTGGCGGGGGTGATACCAACTTCATATGAGAACCATTTAGGGAAGCAATCTAGTTAGGGTCAATGAATGAAAGTTGATCAATAGTCACAACTCGTCCATCATGAGGGAAAGATATCGCACGAAAAAGATCATGCAGGAGCATCGCTCACTCATCAAGCGAGCCAGCGGGGAACGGAAGATAGCTGGACAAGCCACCAAATTTTCCTTTTGAACTTTACTTTGATATTGGTTGCGCAAAACATTAATGTGTGGATTTAATGAAGTGCACCTTGTATATTGTATGGGACCTTGAGCCTTTAAGCTCTCGTCCTTAGGTAGACAGACGACATTTAAAATAGTTAATGCAGGTAGATAGGATTTAAGTCTAGATTTGACAGTTTTAGAGTCCGAGAGGGAAAACGGATATAGACACCCTCCTTTGTATCATTGTAACATATTATTATTCAGAATTATGAAGCATTCAGGAGAAGAGAAGAGAAAGAAGAGAAAACTGTGAAGAACACCCATGTACAGGCATTTGAATTAATAGAAAAAAAAAAGTTCTGATTCAAATTCATGGCTGGTGTTGTTTCTCTATGTGTATTGTTCATGTGCTTATGAATGTTTGTTTTTCGATTATGAATTTTCTTTATATATGCTATGCATGTGATTTCATGGTTTAATTTGAAGTCTGAGAGAAAATGAGTTTCAATTGTTTCTCTATCTGAGCCGGGAGATTCCTGCAGGACGTGCAGTTGAATTCATCCGCAAGGAGTGCGTTGATGAAGGCTAGATAGTTTAACACTTGTTCTCATTCACCCAGAAGTGGAAGTGGGTCGTTGCAACCATGCAAGGGAGTGTGCAGGTTAAGGAAGAAGAAGTCTTAGTTGTTAGTCTGAGTAAAGAAGCTAAGGACTGTTGCTGCAGGAAGTGCGCAGAGTCTAAAGGGTTCAATACTTGGGAAGTTGTTGAACGCCGAGCGCAAGGAGTGTGCATAAGTTCCTCTAAAGGAGTTAGAGTACAGAAGCTCAGGAGGGTTAGGACCTTTGTGTGTATCATCAAAGAAGCGCACAGGGAGCGTGCTGTGAAGCATTTCAAGGAAGAGTTGTGAGTGCAGGCTTGGAGAACAAGTCTCGGTAGGAATACTTAGCCACTTCAGGGAAATCTAAGAGAGGAGGAATTGACGGTTAGTATTCACCGGGGAGAACAGCGAAATCCCATCTGCCATCTGATCTGAGAAAGTTTCACACGGGTTAAGCCTTAGCGTGCAGGGGAGGAGCCCGAGAATCATCGGCACTCGGTTCATCGAAGGATCGGGATTCTGGAGATAAGGACTTGGCATGTTGAAATCGCGATTAGCGATTTCTCGACATGGTCAGGATCGTTGATTCGCAGGACGCATGTTCGAGGATCAAGTGGAATCCAAATTCGGCATTTCGGGGTTCCGAGGGCAGAGGAATCGTCACCCCAGGAATCGCGATATCGCGAAACGCGATATCTCAACAATTAGAGTTGTGGGCCCTAGAAGGTGTGATAGGGGAGAAGTGTCATCACACATCGGGGTTTGGAGTTTTGGAGGTCCTATGCGTACCGACAATGGGAATCACAAAATTCTGACACACGATCTCCCGACAGTGCAAGGGCATAGTGGAGGATAGGTGGCATCGCGGATCGGGGATCGGGAATCCTTGAGGTGAGAATTTCACTACCTTGCAAAGGTCGATTTCGCGACGGGATAATTCCTGACAGGAGCAAAGGAGGCGTCAAGGGAACATTCCATCGGGTTTCAGAATTTTGACACCCGAGCACAGAACTTACGACCCCGCGAGGTCCGATTTCCCGATAGGATAAAGGGAGATCATCACGAGCACTCTATGGTTACAGAAAACTTCTGACAAGGGATTTGAAGAGCATTTTAGCTCTTCGGGCCTGGGGAAAAGAAGGTCCTGGTGGGAAGCAGGCATGTTGGGTAACTGGCAGTGTGCATCAAGTGGTATCAGAGTGGGAACTCTTTGTTTCCTATGACAGAGAGAGAGAGATAATTCACCATGCCGCCCAGAAGGGAAAGGCAATCACCTGATCCCGAAGACAGGGAGGTGAGAAGAAGAGGTAGGCCGGTAGGGAATCCAGAGATGGAAAGGAAGATACGAGATCTTTAAGAAAGGCTGGAAGAGATGGAGACAACTCAAAGATGCGGAGTTGGTGTAGGAGATCTAAGTGACTCCGAGGTTGAAGAGGAAGCTGGACATGAAGGAGAAGTTGCAGCCAAATATGTAGCAACCGAGCGGTTGATAAAAGCTATCACCCGGATGAGTTCAAAGACAAAAATGGACATTCCAGTCTATGAAGGAGGTCTGGATGCAGAAGAGCTATTGGATTGGATTAGAGCTCTCGACACCTACTTTGATTACAAAGATATCGAAGAGGATAAAAAGGTAAGGCATGCTGTCACAAAATTGAAAGGACATGCAGCATTATGGTGGGACAAGATTCAGGCGGATAGATGTTCCAAAGGGAAACAAAAGATCAAAATCTGGGATCGGATGATTGCGAAGATGAAAGCAAAGTTCATCCCAAGGGATTATCAGACCACACTGTTCAGGAAAATGCAGAACCTGAGACAGAAGTTGATGATGGTAAAAGAGTATACCGAAGAATTCTACAAGCTCAATATCCAAGCAGGTCATTGGGAGAGCGATGAGGAGAAAGTGGCCAGGTATCTGAATGGCCTGAGGTATGAAATTAAAGATGAATTAAGTATGGAAACCATCCGAACAGTTGAGGATGCTTACCAGATGGCTCTGAAAACCGAAGAGAAGCTGAGCCGTAAGCAAGGTCAGTGAGGGTGAGGTAGGAGTCAGCCCAGAGGAAAGACAGTTGCCTAGGAGAAATATCAAAAGCCCAAGGAGGAATGGAAGAAACCTCAGGGTAATATTGAAAGAGGTGGAACCTCAAAGAGAGGACCACATGTTTAACAGAGGGGGTAGCATACAGAGCAGGGGAGAGTCTATGCTGACGTAAACACTTTTCCTCATACTCGAGGTAGGGGAAGAGGCTGAGGAGGAATCATCACATGTTTCACATGCAGGAAAAATGGACACTAGTCATTCGAGTACCCAGAGAAAAACAAGGATAGTGGAGAAGCTCACATCGCAGAAGTGCAGAAGCGTGATGCTGAGACGAAAGATGCAGAAGGTGGAAGATCGCTTGGAATGCATAAAGTCCTTTTAACACCCGAGAAGGAGGTGGAAACTCAGTCCAAAGGACCAGACTATTCAGGACAACTTGCAAGACCAAGGATAGGGTGTGCAAGGTTATAGTGGACATTGGTAGCACGGATAATCTCATTTCAACCGAGATGGTGGAAAAGTTAGAGCTGGAGACGACTGATCATCCCAGCCCATACAAGGTTTCGTGGCTACAAAAAGGACACCAGGTAAGTGTCACTAAACAATGTTTAGTTGAATTTAAAATTGGGGGATATAATGATCAGATTCTGTGTGATGTTATTCCCATGGATGTATGTCATTTATTGCTGGGTAGACCATGGCAATATGACTGAAATGTGGTTCATGATGGGAGAATGAACACATATACCCTGGAAAAAAATGGGAGAACCCATATGTTGCTTCCGATAAAGGATAAGGAGGTGAAACCGGAAGTAAGCAGCATAATACTTCTCATGAGTGGGAAGGAGCTTCTTACAAAGATGGAGAAGAAGGAGGATCCACAATTCTTTGTTGTCAGAAAGCCGCGAATCATTCTGACTAGCACAAGAGTGGACGATTTACCAGATGAGAATCGGGAACTGCTGGGAGAGTTCGCTAACATCATCGTGGACAAATTACCTCATTCGTTGCCACTGATCAGGAGTGTGAGTCATCATATTGATCTCATACCAGGAGCCAGTTTACCGAACAAGGCTGCGTATAGATTGACGCCACAAGAAAATGAGGAGGTCAAGAAGAAGGTCCAGGAGATTTTGGACAAAGGATTGGTCAGAGAAAGTCTAAGTCCGTGCGTTGTTCCAACCGTGCTTAGTCCGAAGAAAGATGGAGGCTAGAGAATGTGCACCAACTCAAGAGCGATCAACAAAATTACCATCAGGTACAGATTTCCACTGCCGAGAATGGATGATCTGATGGATTGCCTCAGTGGGGCGAATTATTTTTCAAAAATTGATCTAAAGAGCGGATATCACCAGATTCGCATGAGGGAAGGTGATGAATGGAAGACAACATTCAAAAAAACGAAGGTTTGTACGAATGGTTGGTCGTGCCGTTTGGTTTGACAAACACGCCGAGTACATTCATGAGGCTGATGAATGAAGTCCTAAAGGAGTTCATCGGGAAGTTTGTTGTCGTATACCTAGATGATATACTGATTTTCAGCAAGATGAAGGCTAAACACCTAAAACATTTGGCCATTGTGATGAGAAAGCTACAACAGGAGAAGTTGTTGATAAACATGAAGAAATCTTCATTCATGAAGATAGAGCTCATTTACTTGGGGTTCTTCATTTCGGTGAATGAATTAAAAATGGATCCAAGTAAGGTGGAAGTAATTAAACATTGGCCATCACCCAGAAATGTTTTTGAGGTGAGGAGTTTCCATGGTTTGGCTATTTTCTACCGAAAGTTCATTCGAAATTTCAGTGGAATTAGCGCCGCAATGATGGATACAGTGAAGAAGCGGCATAAGTCTTTTCATTGGACAGCAGAGGCTGAGAAAAGCTTCAACCTGTTGAAGCGGAAGATCACAGAGCAACCCGTGTTGGTGTTGCCAGATTTCACGAAGACATTTCAGGTGAAGTGTGATGCAAGCGGATACGGCATAGGAGCGGTCCTAAGTCAAGAGGATAGACCAGTTGCATATTTCAGTGAGAAGCTGGATGAAGCAAAACTGAAGTACTCCACGTATGATAAGGAATTTTATGCTATCATACAGGCACTGAAGAAGTGGAGACATTACTTGATCCCGAAGGAGTTTGTATTGTACAGTGATAACCATGCATTGCAGTTTGTAAGTCAACAAGAAAATTTGAATCAGAAACATGCAAAATGGGTAGAGTATATGCAGAATTTCACATTTGTGATCAAACATATTTCAGGAACTGCTGACAAAGTGGCTGATGCTTTGAGCAGGAAATGTTTGTTGTTGCAGGAATTTTGAGTCAAAACCTTGGGTTTTGAGAATCTAAAGGACATGTATACTGGAGATGTAGACTTCAGAGAAGCATATAAGGCGACTGAGAATCCTGTTCTCAGGGATCGGATCCCATGGATAGACTACATGATCCAGGAGGGATTGTTGTTCAGAGGCAATCAACTGTGTATTATGAATTGCTCCATGAGGGAGAATTTTCTAAAGGAAAAACACAGCGGAGGCTTAGCAGGACATTTTGGCCACGACAAAACATTCGCAAAGCTGAGAAGATCGTATTTTTGGCCAAGCATGCGAGTATATGTCAAAAGGTTTGTTGACAGGTGTCAAATTTGTCAACATTCGAAGGGCCGAAAAAAAAATGCAGGTCTTTACCATCCATTGCCCATACCAGAGAGGTTGTGGGAGGCGATCAGCATGGATTTCGTACTGGGATTGTCGAGAACGCAGAGAGGGGTTGATTCCATCTTTGTAGTTGTGGACAGGTTTTTGAAGATGGCACATTTCATCCCATGCCAGAAGACCAACGATGTGACTCACATCATGAACTTGTTTTTCAAGGAGTTCATTCGACTCCATGGATTTCCGAAAAGTATTGTTTCGGACAGGGACACCAAATTCATTGGAAATTTCTGGAGGATACTCTGGAAGAAACTAGGAACTAATCTGGCATTTAGTTCTGCCTATCATCCACAAACAGATGGGAAAACAGAGGTTGTGAACAGGAGTCTGGGAGATTTGTTGAGAGGCCTGGTGACAGAGCACCACAGCAGCTGGGACAATGTGTTGCCACAAGCAGAGTTCGCATATAACAATTCAGTGAACAGGAGCACAGGTTAAAGTCCGTTTGAGATTGTATATGGCAGACAGCTGAGAGGAGTATCTGAACTCAGGGAGTCAGAGAAGACTTATGTTAGCAGTGCAAGCACTGAAGAGTTCGTTGAAGCCGTGAAGGAACTTCATGGTCAGGTGAAGCAGCGACTGATTGATTCAAATCAGGAATATAAGCGCAGAGTAGATCAGCATCGGAGACAGCTTCAATTCAAGGTTGGTGATCTAGTTCTCGCACATCTGAGGAAGGAAATATTCCCAAGGGGAACATACAACAAATTAAAGATGAAGAAAATTGGGCCATGTAGAGTCCTGAAGAAATTCGGAGAGAATGCATATGAAATTGAATTGTCGGATGGCATCAGGATATCTCCAACATTCAATGTTTCATACTTATATATGTATAAGGCGTAAGAAATAGGAGATGGAAGTGATGAACAACAGGAGGTCCAGTGGCAGAAGCAGATGCCGAGTGCTGAAAAGCCGCAGATGGAGTACCTACTGGACAAGCGAGTGGGAAAGAAGACCAGAAGAAAAGAATACTTCGAGTATCTGGTGAAATGGAAGAACCACCCAGTGGAGGATTCCAGCTGGGAAAGTAAAGAAATGATTCAGAAACATGGACAGACCGTGCAAGAGCTCATGGACAAGAGTCCATGAAGATTTTCAAGCTGAGGAGTATGATGCAAGAGCATCGCTCACTCATCAAGCGAGCCAGTGGGGAACGAAAGACAGCTGGACAAGCCACCAAATTTTCCTTTTGAACTTTACTTTGATATTGGTTGCGCAAAACATTAATGTGTGGATTTAATGAAGCACACCTTGTATATTGTATGGGACCTTGATCCTTTAAGCTCTCATCCTTAGGTAGACAGATGACATTTAAAATAGTTAATGCAGGTAGATAGGATTTAAGTCTAGATTTGACAGTTTTAGAGTCCGAGAGGGAAAACAGATATAGAAACCCTCCTTTGTATCATTGTAACATATTATTATTCAGAATTATCAAGCATTCAGGAGAAGAGAAGAGAAAGCAGAGAAAACTGTGAAGAACACCCATGTATAGGCATTTGAATTAATAGAAAAAAAAAAGTTTTGATTCAAATTCATGGCTGGTGTTGTTTCTCTATGTGTATTGTTCATGTGCTTATGAATGTTTGTTTTTTGACTATCCATTTGCTTTATATATGTTGTGCATGTGATTTCATGGTTTAATTTGAAGTCTGAGAGAAAATGAGTTTCAATTGTTTCTCTATCTGAGCCGGGAGATTCCTGCAGGACATGCAGTTGAATTCATCCACAAGGAGTGCGTTGATGAAGGCTAGATAGTTTAACACTTGTTCTCATTCACCCAGAAGTGGAAGTGGGTCATTGCAACTGTGCAAGGGAGTGTGCAGGTTGAGGAAGAAGAAGTGTCAGTTGTTAGTATGATTAAAGAAGCTAAGGACTGCTGCTGCAGGAAGTGCACAGATTCTGAAGGGTTCAATACTTGGGAAGTTGTTGAACGTCGAGCGAAAAGAGTGCGCATAAGTTCCTCTGAAGGAGTCAGAGTACAGAAGCTCAGGAGGGTTAGGACCTTTGTGTGTATTGTCAAAGAAGCGCACAGGGAGCATGCTATGAAGAATTTCAAGGAAGAGTTGTGAGTGCAGGCTTGGAGAACAAGTCTCGGCAGGAATACTTAGCCACTTCAGGAAAATCTCAGAGAGGAGGAATTGACGGTCAGTATTCACCGGGGAGAACAACGAAATCCCGTCCGCCATTAGATCTGAGAAAATTGCACACGGGTTAAGCCTTAGCATGCAGGGGAGGAGCCCAAGAGTCATCGGGACTTGGTTCATCGGAGGATCGGGATTCCGGAGATAAGGACTTGGCATGTTGAAATCGCGATTAGTGATTTCTAGACACGGTCAGGATCATTGATTCGCAGGACGCGTGTCCGAGGATCAAGTGGAATCGAAATTCGACATTTCGGGGTTCCGAGGGCAGAGGAATCGTCACCCCAAGAATCGCGATATCGCGAAACGCGATATCTTGAAAATCAGAGTTGCGGGCCCCGGAAGGTGTGATAGGGGACAAGTGTCATCACGCATCGAGGTTCAGAGTTTTGGAGGTAATGTGCGTACCAACAATGGGAATCATGAAATTCCGACATGCGATCTCCCGACAGCGCAAGGGCATAGTGGAGGACAGGTGGCATCGTGGATCGGGGATTGGGAATCCTTGAGGTGATAATTTCACTACCTCGCAAAGGCCAATTTCGCGATGGGATAATTCCCGACAGGAGCAAAGGAGGCGTCAAGGGAACATTCCATCGGGTTTCAGAATTTTGAGACCCGAGCACAGGACTCGCGACCCTGCGAGGTCCGATTTCCCGATAGGATAAAGGGAGATCATCACGAGCACTCTGTGGGTACAGAAAACTTCTGACAAGGGAGTTGAAGAGAATTTTAGCTCTTCGGGCATGGGGAAAAGAAGGTCCTGGTGGGAAGCAGGCGTGCCAGGTAACTGGCAGTGTGCATCAAAAGAGTAGACACAATAGCTTTCATGGCATAGACATAATCCCGCCCAAGGAGTAAAGAGAAATCCAAGGGATCTTGGATGACCATGACGTCGAGAAAGATAGTTTTCCCTCCCAAAGTTACAGGAAACTGAGGAAGGGTCCCTAAAGGTTGACTAGTTCTTCTATTAAAAGCTAACAAATTCTGCGTAACCAGCGCAAGTGGAGGACAACCCAAAGCTTTCCAAGCAAAAGAGGACAAAATACTAACGGATGAACCTTCATCTATCAGTGTCTGAGGAACATCCCGACCACAAAACTGTACTGTAATCTGGAAAGGAATGTGAGAGGGAAGACGAGGTCCAATTAACACACTCCAATCAAAACGGATGGCCTCATTACTTAGAGGGGGTTCCACAAGAGAAGGAGGAATACCCCTCAGCACGGGAGATTCAGTATCAACGAGAAAAACATGGGCAGTATCGGGTTTACTCTCTAGAGAGAGAGAAGGATCGACCGATGATGAGATCAGATCAACCACTTGGGTTTCATTCTTCAAAGGGAGAATGGGGTCGACAAGTGTAAACGAATCGACCACTTGGGTGACACTCTCTAACGAGAGAGTGGGATCGACCGATGATGGGATCGGATCGACCGCTTTAGTTTCACTCTCTGAGGGGAGAGTGGGATTGACCGAGGATGGTATTGGATCAACCACTTTGTCAACTGGTTTAACTAAGGACGTGACCAGATTGACAACATGATCAACTGGATCGGCCGATGAAAGGACTAGAGTGATCATTCCATCAACTATTGGAGGGTTGAGAGAAAGCTTATGGTAAGCACTTGGAAGTTGAGGTTGTGAAACAGTCATGTATTCCAATAATTTCAAGGCTTCTTCCATACGAGGGAAAAGGTGAGTGAGATGACTCCCTTTGCATAACAGGCATGGGAACTTGACTCTACTTTTCTTCTTCCCAACGATATCTTGACTAGTCGACGGGAAGTCATCAGCATGTTGTTCAGAGGCTAACGACATGGGTTGGTGAGGGTGTGTAGACCATGCTTCTATAACCTTGGATAGACCAGGGCAATCCTTAAGAAGATGGCTACCCTTACAAAGCCTGCAAGGGTACTTGGGCTTACGGGTTGTTTAGGTGATCTTGACATCATCAACACTCCCAGCACGATTAACAGTAACTGGTTGTTTTCCAACATGTTTGACAGCGGTCGGAAGTTTGGATCCTTGCTTAATTTTCTTCTTCTTATTCTTTCGTTTCTTCCTCTTCTTATTCACCGGGTTACTAGCTTCATAACTTTCACCCGACGAAGAAGATGAAACGGAAGGTGACATTACAAGCGAAGAAGGTGAAGAAGACCTTACTGGTGAAGAAGGTGAAGGATCAACAAGGTGAGTGAGATGACTCTTTTTGCATAACAGGCATGTGGGAACTTGACTTACTTTTCTTCTTCCCAACGATATCTGACTAGTCGACGAAGTCAGTATGTTGTTCAGAGGCTTAACGATATTGGTTGGTGAGGGTGTGTAGACCATGTTTCTATAACCTTGAATAGACCCTCGTGGCAATCCTTAAGAAGATGGTTACCCTACAAAGCCCTCACGTATGGGTACTTGGGCTTACGCGTTGTTTAGGTGATCTTGACATCATCAACACTCCCAAAGACGACACCGCGAATCGGGTTGTTTTCCAACATGTTTGACAATGTTCGGAAGTTTGATCCTTGTTTAATTTTCTTCTTCTTCTTATTCTTTTCGTTTTTCCTCTTCTTATTCACCGGGTTACTAAATTATGAGCTTTCACTTAGTGAAGAAGATGAAACTTAAGGTGACATTACGTTTAAGAAGGTGAAGATGACTTTATCGGTGAAGAAGGTGAAGGATCAATACGAGGTTGATGTTCTTGGGGGAAGTGCCATTTTAATTGAAGCACTAATTACATTCAAGATCACCGTAGTGGAAACAACCATACCGGTAATCCAATAGTGAGACCCGGAAGGCTCAAAGTAGCTATGTGAGGGAGTGACCAATGTTTCCATAAGAAGGAAAACAAAGGTTTCCCTCAAGAAGAGGTTCTTCCATTGGTCATTTCGAGAACTAACACCATTAAAAATCCAATCTAGTCCACTAAGGAGAACAAACAGCACACGCTAAAATCTAGTAAGCAAGCAAGCAAACAAAACCTTCTTACAATGAACTCACTAATTGGTGATGAACTAACGCCAAGGGAACAAATGAAGAAGGGCTGAGATAGAGTGGTGGAAGAGTTACTGCCCGCTAACGGACTTACACCCCGGTGCAAGCTCCCACACATAATCACAGGTATACCTTCAAGTGACCCGGAAAGAGTTTGGCTCAACGTCAATCTCCAAATTAAGTGAAGATTCTGTCTCTCCACAATTTCCTTTGTAAAGACCCTAAAGAGATAGGCCACTAAGGTTACCAATCACCACAAAGGATGCCCTCGGAGAAACAATGTGACACCGATCCACACACAAGGGCGTGGTATCTAGTCTCAAATCAACTTGAAAGGCTTCCACTCATCATTGTGGGTGCATACCTCTCGCTGGACCCCCATAATACGCGCAACCTCTACAACAAGGCCAACAAAGCAGGGTGAGTAACTCGCTAGTCTCAATGCTATCTCATGATTGACTCTTGTGTTAGAAGGGCTTCCTATGACAAAATGTAATAAGTGGATTTAATCAAGCCCCTAACCAAGATACTATGTTTGTTTGCACTTTGGAAAGTTATCTTTCACACCTATTCCAAAGCCCCACAACTAATCTAATGTATGTTTACTACCAGAAAATATAAAAAATTCTAATCAATTTTTATAAGCTGCCATTTTATGGTTTGTTACTCAAGAGGAAATGATATGGACAATATGGTGTTTTGACCAACTCAAAATTATGCAAGGATATGAAGATGCAATCTTTTCATTTCGATGAAGGCTATACTCATGAGAAGGAGAAAACATTTATCATCTCATATGCATGATGTCCCAAAATATATCAAACTCATCAATATCAATATTCTCAAGAAATGAGAAAAAGGCATCAAGATTAATCATCAGGAATAATTCATGGTCACCTCTCTACCATGAGAGGGGAAATTTTTCAATTCTAAGATCAAAAATGCCAAGAATCATGCAATTTCGCTTACTCAAATGCAAGGATGCCCTCAATCTAATGTAAAGAAAGACATTAAATCTTTTGTTTCAAAATTCACTAAAAAGCAATAATGAACTTTCTTAAAACAAGAAACCCAAACAAAAGTTTCTAAAGTTTAACTATTCGTAAGAAATCTGATCTTTCCCTCAACACATTTCTAAAGAAACACACACTTTGTAATTGAAAGACACTCAAAGCAAGAGACTAATTCTTCAAACCAAACAAAGCAAAAGTGGCTAAAAGCACCTCAAAGAATGTCAAGCAGACTGTAAAACGATCAATATAGGCTCCAAAGTTCAATCCAAATTTTGATCAAAGCAAACTGGGCATCAAAATGACAAGACCCAATCCAAAAATTTACAAACAAGTTCGCAGTCAACCTAGCAATAGAGTTCAAAGGCGAATTAGGTATTCTCGCAGGCTATGCATTGGTAGGGTGCAAGAAGTTCACACCTAAATGAACAATAGGGTGAAAACATCAATGATTCTTGAAGGCCACTAAAGGGTACAAGGCGAATGTCTCAGAACAAGATTTTTTTTGAAAAAGGACCTAATTTGAGTGGAACTTTCAGATCCAGAGTCCGGATGGATTCCACGACTCAAAAGACCGTGAAAACAAGCAATAAAAGGAAGGAACTAGACTAACTAGGAAACAATCACTCCCGCTGAGTTGCCAATTTTGCTATTGATAAATCCATAGGTGCGCATACTCCAATCGGGATCTCCCTAGATCCAACTTGATCTAGAACAAAACAAGACATAACATGACACTTTCCTAAGTTTTAAATATTGAATTAACGATTAGGCAAGAACAAATAACATACCTTATTATTATCGCTTCCTATGGTCTTTGTTGCTGTTCTAATAAGCCCAAAGGTTTCATGAAGTCAAGACCAGACAGCTGTAAGGGTACTTTGGATTACGTGTTGTGTGGGTGATCTTTGCACTACCAAACACTCCTGTATATTGTAGATTATAGTAACTGGTTTCTTTCCAAAATGTCTGGCATTGGTTGGAAGTTTAGACCCTTGTTTATTTTTTCTTTTCTTCTTCTAATCTTCCTTTCTCTTCTTATCGAAGTTACTATCTTTAGAGCTTTCACTCGACAAAGAAGAGGAAATGGAAGAAGACCTTACAATTGAAGAAGGGCAAAGAAGACCTTACGGGTGAATATGGTGAAGGATCAACATGAGGTTGATGTTTCGGGGGGGAAGTGCTTTACAATTGGAAGCTAATCGGATCAGCATTTGGGATTACTCGAGTGGAAAACAACCATACCAATAATCCAATTGTGAGACCCCGAAGCGATCAAAGTAGCTGATGTGAGGAGGACCAATGTTTTACATAAGAAGGAAAACAAAAGGTTCCCTCGAAAGGTGGGTTCATTCATTGGTGATTCTAGGAACTGGCTACCTCATAAAAATAAAGATCCAACCTAGAGTCCGCTAGGGAAAACAAACAACACAAGCTAAAAATCTAGTAAGCAAGCAAGCAAACAAAACCTCACAATGGACACACTAGTTGGTGATGAAATCCCACAATACCGGAACAATGTAAGAAGGGGTTGAGATAGAGCAAGTGGAAAAGTTACTTTGACGACTTGCTTAATGTAATTCACACCTTGGTGCAAGCTCCCACACATAAATCAAGGGTATACCCTCCAAGAAAGTTCGAGTGAGTTTGGCCAATGCCCATTCTAGGTACCATGAAGACTTGCCCTCCATAGTCACCTCCCATGCAAGAACCTAGAGAGATAGGGCCACTAAGGTTACCAATTACTTCAATGATGCCTGGGAAATAGTCGAATAGCCCCGATCCACGTTCAAGGGTAGGGTATCTAGCCTATAATTAACTTGAAAGGCTTCCACTCATCATTGTGGGTATGATCCCTCGCTTAACCCCATAATAATGCAAGTAATCATTACACCAAGACCAAAGCAAAGTTGAGTAACTCTCATAGTTCCAATGAAACCCTCAGGTTTGACTCCCAGTGAGAAGGGCTCTAGTACAAAATTGTAATAAGTGGATTTCACCGCCCCCTAATGCAAGATTCTATGTTTGTTTGGTGGCTTATTTAAAAGTTATCTTCTACACCTATTCAAATTACAACTAATCTAATGTAGGTTTGTTACTCAGAAAATATAAAATGTCTAATGAATTTTTATAAGCACTTTATTTTAAGGATGTTGTTACTTAAAAGGAAAAATGGTGTGGACAATATGGTGTTTTGACCGAATTTAAAGTTATGCAAAGAGATGAAGATGCAATCTTTCATTTCGAAGGAAAGCCATAGCAATGAAGGATATATTGTTGCAGCTTTGTATCTTATCTTGTACATTTGATATATTGCTGTAGCTTTGTATCTTATCTTGTACATTTGATATATTGTTTTGGTTGTTTTGGATGTCTTGGTTATCGATTTTGGGTCCGGTGATGTTGGGGCTGCAGTTGATGTTGGCGTCTTGTCCACTCATATTTTGGGTATTATTGTTGTCGCTTGTTGGTACTTGTTGCTGCCGCTGGTATTGGCGGCTGTTCTGTTGTCATTGTTGGTATTGTCAAGTTGTTTTTCACCTGGAGATGGTGTTGGTGAGGTCAAGAGGTGATCTACCATGTGGCCTTGTCCACTCATGTTGTTGGCCGTTAGAGGACTTATAGCTGCTGCGAAATCTGCTAAACAAAAGAACTCAACTTAGACTCAATCTGCTAAACAAATATTTGATAACTCAAGGATTAGAGAGCCATAATAGCTGTAACACCAAATATACATACAACTTATACTCCTTCAGACTACTAAGCTTGCACAACTTATGATAATAAAGAATGTTAAAACATAACATTACGTAGTAAAATATTCTATCTACATTACGTAGTGCAACATTAGATAATCTTAGAATATTAGTATACCCGAGCCCAAAGTCGATAAGCAAGAGGTGAGAAATACAATGGAAAAGCCTTTGTTATATAGTAACGGGCGGACTCCAAACTCGGATTTGAAAACCATCTCAACTCATTACAATTGAGCACCATTCAATCACATTAAATTATTTAATGTACATGATCAAATTTGATGTTTCAACGAGGGGAGAAAATTGAAGCATTAAATTTTATTTTAATTTTGTTGAAGAGGTATTTAATTTGTAGTGAGTTAATAACCAATCTCAAAAAGAACCTTTTCTATCCCATATCCACTAAATAAAGGCACTAATTTTATTATTAATAAATTAAATTAAAAATTAAAAAAATAATTACATTCTTTATTTTAATTTAAATTTATTCTAATTTATTTATTTATATGAATGTCATTACTATTACGTTTGTTTGTTTATATATATAATTGCACACTTCTGGTTAACCTTGATCGTGTACTAAATTAAATACCCAACACAACTAGGGAGACGACCATAATAAATCAAGTTACTAGACTGTACACAGTGAGATCTAAAGTTACTTTACATCCAGCTGTGTATATGATAGCGTGAAGAGATTAAATGCTCTCGAGCCCGTTTCCCACCAAATTTTCAACAACCAATTTATTAAAAATTGATAGGGAGGGAAAGAGATTTTATAAATAAATAAAATAATTATAATATGCCAAAGAGGAAAGAGATTTATAAATAAATAATATAAATGTTTATTGCTAGCATCACGAGAATGACATAGATCAATCATGTAAAGTCCAACGTCATGAGAATGACATAGATCGATCCATTCCATTTTTCTCATTTTTTTCTCTCTTCAAATCA
>SNQJ01S0187565.1:0-18453 GCA_010110895.2 Picea sitchensis | reverse complement strand
GAACTTGAAGAAGAAGGAGAAGAAGGAGGTGTTGATGGAGGTGAAGGAGGAATCTGAGGATGGTCCTCTTCCTCTTCACTTTTTCCCTTTGAATATCCACCCAAAACTAGTCTCTTCCGTTCCTGGTAATCTTCATACAAAACTTTCACCATCTCCGACATAGCATGGAATGTTTTCCGGAATTCTTTCTCATGCTGAGAAATCCCTTCTTCCGATGCCATCTTCTCACTGTGAGAAGATCTTTTTCTCAATCCAATTAATGGATTCTCTGCAACAAGCTCGCCTTCACCACGTTGTATCTTTTCCCTGGTTAACATGCAAAACGCAAATCCAAACGTCAACTAGCTCTGATACCACTTGATCCGTCGGATATTTTAATGACTATGGTTGAGTTTTAATTTTGCATGCGTTAATTAACCATTTGAGAAACTTAGTGAAAGAATGAGGAAAGAAGAGGAATTATGACAAAATATACACATATGCAGATCTGAAATGAAATAATAGACAACAAACCATAACACACAGATTGATAACGGAGTTCGGCACAACTTTGCCTACGTCTTCGGGCCTTTGTCTCTGTGGGGGAGGCTTCTTTATTTATGTTCAAAAGCTCAAAAATACATCATTGCAATGCCAATTGGCTACAAGACTAATCTGGTCATGTTCTCCCAGATCTCAAGAACCCTGCAAAGAAAATGGCACGCAAAACGGACGTCCAGAGCTCCCAGAAATGACACGACATCGTCTGCTCCTCAAACTCTTCCCTGCATAAAAATGGCTTTGGCTCAGCTTCCCTTCAGCATAACTCTGCTTTTTATGTCCTTGACTATCCTTCATGGCCTCAAACATGCCTGGTTTATATATATTTGAAGTTGTTTGTTCATCTCCAACTTCCTCCCAAAATTTGGGCTCCAAAAATGCCCAATATCTCCCAAAAATGGAGAAAATCAATAAAAATCAGGCATAATACAATAAAAATCCCAAAATTTTAGTATAAAACCCAAAATTGTATAAAATTAGTATATTATCCCCTAGGGCTGGGCGCGCGCCCCCTTATTCTTGGTCATATCATCCATGTGGCCGAGCGCTAGCCCAAAGGCTAAGCGTTGGCCCCTTTTCTCGCACTCCAGCTCCTGGTCTCTTGGCATATCCGACAGAACCACGAGCTAACTATTTTAACCCCCGCGCTCTATTTGGGTTATGGTCCCGGGTCGTATGGGCCGCCCAGGAACCAAGGGTCAGGCCCTATCCGTGAACTCCCGCACATATGGTGAGCCATGGTCATGTGATAATATATATTGGAACGTGGGCTGGGGCTAAGCCCTGGCCCTTTCCCCCGCCAACCAAATTCTTGTTTCAATTCAAATACAATGTTTTCCACATATGGTATAAGCACCAACAGGCACCTGGGTGGTTATCCCGGTCCTGCCAGTCCATTGCCCCGGAGAATAGGTCGCGGGTTCGACCCCGGCCGAGCCCACAAAATTTTAAAAAACCATTAGCCAACCACAGGGTGCCACGTGGTAGCCCGTGACTAGGCCACGTGGCACCTCAACAACCAACAAAAACATGCCACGCGTCAGTCACTGATTGGTCCACGTGCCTGCCACCTATCAGATGTCGTACTGCCATGTCACCTTGCCATGTCAGCTGCTGACGTCATCCGTGCCACGTGTCACCCTTACAGTGGTGACATGTGTCACCTCTGGATTGGTCCAGTTGTCTTCCCATATGCCAAATCAACCTACCACATGTCGCCTCCTGGAGATGCCATGTGTCACCTCCCTAGATTGACATGTCAGTTGTACAGACCGTACGGCCTGTACAGTCAGCATGCCACGTGGACTATACGGACTGTACAGTCATCCACTTTTTTACCTATTTGGCTTTTCGGACAGAACACGATATCTTCTGCATATGGAGCCCATTTGATGGAGCATTTTTAAGCCCTGTCAGGCTTCTGGATCCGATTCTGGATCAATTGGTTCCTTTATTTAATCTGTGTTCATAATCATTACACTCGAAATAAAAGAGTAATTCCACGACTAAGGTTCTTTCCACATAATCATATACATGTTACTTATTATCAAAATAAATATAACTAACAACTAAATTTATATAGAAAACGATTCAACATAGTAGCCATACAAAATCTAAGCGTAAGCTTAAATTGTATTAACCACTAGTTAAAAATCCTGCATTCTGAATTTTAACACATACAAGTTGGGAGTTAACCGAAGGATGCAATTATTGTCCTTTACAGAACTCAATCTAGAGGCATAGAATATGATCAGTAGATCCAAGTATTCAAACGCAAAGGTAACTATTGTTATCTTGAATAGAAGAATTTTTATTTGCACCAAGAGGTATCGGATTATAAAATCTGTCTATGTAACCACTTAGCAACTGCAATGGAAATCAAATACTACAGGGAGACTAAGTTGGTTGCGGAATTTATTTGTTGAATTATACGTAGGAATTCAGGTTATAGATAATATATCTATATTTTATATCAACCACAATATCACCAAAAAACTTATTTAGAAAAAGATAATAAAGTTTCTAGATATCAAGGACTGAAGGTCGTCTAAACCTGTCGATTGAATCACTCATTAAAGCATGAGAATTAAATGCCATTTGTTGATAGGTGTTGTCTCCATTTATCAAACAAAAGAGGAAAAACTTAATATTTACCCGATACTTGATCTTTTGTTAGCAATGACTAAGCAATTTAAGGAGTCAGTTCCGAGACTCGATCCTTTCACATATGTGAATTTCCTAAAGGAAACCGTAGTCTCTAGGATTGGTGATCCAGGTGGATATTGGTGGCCACCCACCTGTTCCAATTGGATCCTCTTGTTAGGTTTTAGTAGAACACATTATTCTATACTTCTTTGTAATTATGGGTTCTACACTTCTGGGGCTATCTGAAGCCCTACACATCTTCCAGGTGGATACTGGTGGCCTCCCACCTAATCCAACTAGCTCCTCTTATCAGTTTTTAGTACAACACGTTCTTCTGTACTTATTTGTAATTGTGGTTTCTACACTTCCGAGGCTATCTCAATCCATACACATCTTCCAGGTGGATACGGGTAGCCTCCCACCTAATCCAATTGGATTATTTTGTATTTTTTCATGTCAGCACATCTTTTTGTACTTCCAAGGTTGTTTTGGGCCCCTAAACAATGTTTTTTTGGCTCACCATTGTCAAACTGTAGAAAAATTTAGAGTTTGATGGTGTAATGCATAGTTCTCAAAAATACCTTTCCAACGGGCTATCACGCGCCTAAAATGGAGATCATATGCAAATGTTACGACCCTAGGAAGTTAATGTACTAACTTACCCAAACGGGCCCACATGACTTTTGGCGTTTCATCTGCTAGGGTTAGGTTTTTGGATGTCTAGGATTTTGGCATTCCTGTTTATCATAAAAAGGTCTTCATAGCCTCATTGTAATCATCTTATGGAGAATGAGCATAGATGTCACGTCTCTTCTCAGAGATAAAGATGCCACCATTTTAGAGAGTCTTGCACTCTGTGTTTTTACAATCTCTTTACAATTCTAATTTCATTAATAGAAATCAAGTATTGTTGTATTTCTTTGTTTCTGGCAATTTTCATGAGTATTTCATTGTAATTTCTCTGCTTTCATTTCGTTCCGAAAATAAATTCGGATCAATTGGAGAGATGATTGAAAAACCAACCTTAATGAAATAATTCTATTATTGTTAAAAGGTTCAGAGAATAGTTAATAAAATTAGCTAAGATACTCAAGATTAAAATTTAGTCTTTACTCTTTAACAAATCTCTAAGGATAATGCAGACTCTTTTTCTTTTCAATCAACACTTGAATATTCCAAGGTGACTTAGATACAATGGTTACTACAATGAAAATATCCCAACAACATGGACCACAATGATATCTTAGAACGTTGCTCCAATCGTCTGTGAGGTGAAGTAGTAATGTGACAATTTCAAGTACTCAAGACGCGAGAAACATGAGTAAGATCCATCATCGAACTCGAATTAACACAGGCGCAAGAGTAGTATCCATTAATTTGTTTTAGTAAGGGTCTATAGTACAATGACATCATTGCTCAAGGAATAATTTTATATACAAGGCCGGAAATGCCTATTCTCAGACTTTCTTTGTTAATAGCATGATATAACTTGCCCAACGATTCCATTTAATACCAATTTCTATATTAGCCTAACCACCAGTTTTTTTTTATTATTTCTTTTTCAATTTACATAATGCCTGAAAGCCATTTGATTCCACATTTGACATCAATGGGGCGTAATTATCCAATTAGCGATTAAATATAAATACATGAAAACAAATCTGGAATTTAAATTGCATTCATTAAACAAAACATGATAGTAAACAAGAAAGATTATATATGATAGAGATCTGATAATTAATTTATTGAGCAATCAATTCAAAATAAACCTATCGCTAAATTTACAATTGCAATATAATCTACAACATTTTTCCAAAATCGAATGTATTACAATGATATCTAAATTGAATAGTGGATTTAGTCAATTGACTAACCTGGTTCTTTACACAGAAAAATAGTCCATACGATTTAAGCTAAATCATTTTATACACAACATTTAACCAATCGACTGATACCCAGATCGTTATACACTAGAACCAATAACGATATCTACAACTCAATTATCTTAACACATGAATAATCAATCGATTATGAACATGGAAAATTTTCAATCCATTAACAATTATCAATGATGCATATAATGACAGTCATAGTTTTACTAGTTATGGCTTCCTACCATACATTCAAATTACAGATTAAAAATTTACATTGACAACTTTAAACAAAAATAAATACCGTGACCAAAGATCAGTGAATGTGGTGATTGTCCTCGACTTGAAACTTGCACAAATTTCTCCCTTTCACCTGCTAATCCAAGGACTTCACCGGTACCTCCTAGCCAATCACTAGGGGTACTCTTCTTCCTCCTTATCACCCTGAGCCGCAAAGGTACCAAGAAAAAAACACAACAAACTATAGCTCCAAGGCTTGCCTCGCAAGGAAGAGCTTCTAGTCTTTCTTCAAGCTTGGTATCCCAACTCTCACAAGTAAAACACGGTCCACAATAATTTTGGTAGCATAAACTTACCAAGAATAAGTGAGATCATTTTTCCTTCTACACCATTTGTTTTATAGAAATTTCTTCACTCACACATGTCCTCATGCACAAATAATTAACTTTTCATATTAAATTAATTATGATTATTCACCCACACACTTGTCACATTCTCCCCAAGTTGCACAAGTAATTAACATTTTTATTTTATTTAAAAATCCAATTTTCCTTACATTCCCTAATGTGTTCCTATTTTCACTCTTAGTTTTCCCTTTGTTCCCCAAATTCCCATTTAATGAGTGTCTCCTAACTATATTTAGTTAGATTTGGATTAGGAGTCTTCTTCTAGTTAGACTAGTGGTAGATTGACTCTAGATATTATTCTATTTGTACACCTATTCTCTCATATTTCATTTCTTTATATTTAAAACAAAATCCCTTTTATTAATTGCATGCACACATGTGCATTTTATCTAATATTTAGATTTTACTCACTTTTTTCCTAGAATTTGATTTATCTCAATTATTTTAATTTATTTAATATTTTTAATTAGTCCCTTAATTAAAATTAGACTTAGGCTTAGGCTTAGAATTAGGATTATAATTAATAATTTACTGTTTAATTAATTATTTTATTCTAACAAGGTCTAATCACTTCAATGTTTTCTAGGCCACCTAGATTTATTGACTCAAGTTTTTAATTATGCAACATGCCCTTCAAGACACACCTCCGTGCTCCAAGGGTGCCACTCGCCTTTGACTGGGTTTTTAAGTTTTTTCGATCCCTTTGGAGTCAACACTCCATTCAGTCGACCTTGTGAGAGACTAAGGGCTTCTAAGGCATAAGGACTCTTCCTTATTGCATGCCCCTTAGAATCTTCGTGAGTGACTGTCTCAGTCTGCCCTCACGACATCGTGGACCACTCAAACTAGGTAATCGTTAACATACATTTCCGACCACGACGGGGGTGCTAGTAGGATGTGACAAGGACATTGCCACACCTCTCCCTCAAATGTTTGGTTTCTATGCATGGCCCCTCTACTCCTTATGTGAGTTGGATTAGAAAGCATCGCCAAGCCTGCATCCACTGACACAAACACTGTCAATAATCAATATACGTAAATCATATTGAACTCAATCATATGTCACATGTGCATAAAATGAAATACTTAAACAAAGTACAATCCACTCCCTGACTCAATCCAGAGTCCAAGGAAGTTCATTGATGCCATCAACATCCATAATCGGTCATGTTCCATGCACACTCAGGAAAAATCATGAATAGCATCTGCCAATATATATAAATCAATATAAAAATGAGTCACAACACATCATCATCATCATATATAACCCATAATCGAAACGAAATCATAATATACCATAACCGGATCACTTCCATGCAAGTTTCCTCAAAGAATATGTGAATAAATGTGTGCTCAATAGAGTGGGATGTTACAAAATATAACGATATATTTCAATTATTTTTAAATATGTCATTATCTACATAATGATAAACAAGTCATACAAGAATTATACTTTATTATAAATGTATATATTCATCTAATCACTCTATTTTTTAGTGATGATGGTACGCATTTGTGATACCATATGTGACCTTGATAGAGGAAGGTGATGATGTTAATTACCCTCACTCCCCTCACCTCATCACCCTCACCTTGATATCATCCCCCTCACCCTCCTATCAGAATCCTAAACAATTCTTTAGAATTTTTCTACTTTACTTGTCTAAGTCAATGCAACATTGGCTAGTCGATTTCACCTGAGTGGCTTCAATGAAAATTCAAATCATTAGACTACACCTAACCATGAACCCAATGATATCATTTACTTCAAAAAACTTAACGAATTATTTGTACTAACATTTAAAAATTCCACAACAACTTAACCATTATTTGTTATGCACGTATTCAACAATATTAACTTAGTCATCCACTATAAACACAAGTCACTGCCACATAAACATGCACCAACAACAATACATGGCACACAAGTATTTATAGTGAGAGAACACTCCTCCAAGAGAAAAAATCTACTTGAACCACCATTAACCAAGTTCATTAAAATAGTTACAACAACCAAGGAATTAGGCTCTACAGAAATTACACCAAGGCCAAAGCCTCAAGATTCTTTTACAATAATATGAAAACAATGAAATTTTACAAATTGCTTTTTGAGGCAAATTGTCACTACAAAAATCTTGAATGTATCAAAACTATCTTCCACAAGCAATGTGCTATAACAAGCTTAGAACATGAAAGTTCTTGCACAAATAAACTAGTTCAATTAATCTCACAAGGGACCTTCCCAAAATTGTTGAGTCGTGTTGATGCAGTTAAAGTTCCCTTCAACAGATAGGGGTACTCCCTGGCAGGAATCCCTAGTTAGACCTCACATCATTTGGGATAAGAGACCCATATATATTTGGCCCATCAACCATTACTTAAAATAAAGGGGTGGAGGTAATGAAATGCATAATGCAATGTGCAATATGTTTCTATTATATGTGCAAAAAGTAAATTAATCTAACCTATCCTAGCTAGGAGAAAAACTGAATAAGCAGATAAAAGGTTAGTTACAAATTTCTTCCTGTAATTTGGAAACATATAATTGTTAGAGAAAATAAGAAATACATAAGCAATAAATGGTAACTGAAGATAGAGTAGTTTGTAACAACAAATCATTCACAACATTTATCTACCATCTCAAAGAAATAAATATAAGATGAGCAACTTCAATGTAAAAGATATAAACTTCAATGAAGAACAGTCAACATATGAACAATATAGCCTTACATTGTTATAAATGGATAGCATTAACATTGGAAACAATTCACAAAGAGTACATCACAACACCATTGCTCCTCTTAAAAAATGGTCTTGAGGGCTTCTTCTCATTAAATTTCTTTAAATAGTTCTCAAAATTACAAAAAAGTAAGATCCCTTGATACAAGGTGCTTTTGGACATATATAGTCTATAGGTTGCAACTGTTTCTTGGGACTTCTTGCATTCCCTTTTACAGTTATAACCTTTCAACTCCCTTCATTTTGTTGTTTTCTAAAACTTTATGAAACTATACATTATTTTCAAGTGACTATAATCAACCTTATCTTTTATCTTGAATATAGGCAGCCCAAACCTCGTGTTGGGAAGATATTTCTAAGAATTGCCTAAACATGAGGTGTCCTATAGAGACTTCATATGATGCTAAATCTCTAGACATGGGGCCCATCTCTCTTTGTAATGTGTTAAAAAATGAATTAATTAAATTTATATCTTTGGAGATCCCAACTATATGACCTGATATCACATTTCTCATTTTCTCTTCATCGGTTAAAACCACCTACTTTTCATCTAGATTTTTCCCCAAGCCCCTTTTATGTCATAATGCTTGATGTTCTTCATCAATTCCTACAAAAGAAGTATTTATTAGTTCCTTTGTTAATTCATCTCTTATTATTTGCAAAGTTACTATTTAAGAGCAAAGCGTTCACCTATCTAATGCAATGTTACACATAAATTTACCTAATGATCCTTGTCACCATAAACCATATAAATAAAACAAACTTTAAAACACATCATTTGTTATTATCCTTTTCCACCATGTATCCTTTTTTCTTTTAGGGAAAAAATTCAAGTAATTTTTTTAAAGATAACAAAATTACAAAAGTAGATACCAAGAAGTATTTAAGACCGCCTCTTAAAGGCCTTACACAAAGTGACCATGCAACCTTCCTAAAATAAAGAGCTTCTGTTAGTAAGAATGTTTGAAAAAAAACTATATTTCTTAAATGCCGAACTATGGGCATCCATGCCCCCATAATAAAACATCACATGTGATCTATATAAAAATACAAAAAAGTGCAGATCCATTTGCAATCAAATCATTCACCCAAAATCTTTTATACAATGAAGAAATTAAATCCAAGGATTCATGAAGATAAAAAGTAAAGTGTCCTTGATGGGACTCAAAGACCTCTCAGGTTCCTTCTTGTAGATCCAAACCTTCCTTGGACAACATGTCAATGTCAATGTTTTTTTCCTTGTATACAACTTCAGCTTCAGTGTTTTTTTCCTTGGATAGTCAAATTGAGGTCTAAAATGCTAAGAATGTAGAAATTTCAAAGGGTGTGTCCAATAAGAGTAAGCAAATTGAAAAGCTATAAGTAGAGTACAATATGTTGTATGAATTGGTTTTGGGTCTTTCTAGGAGTTCTTGCTCTCTAATTTCTCACCCAAAGGATTCAATTGGGTTTGTTCCTACTGTGGTCAAGGACAAGGAGACTATACAACAAGCTCTTAGAGATTTGGATGTGGAAAATGTTAAATCAGTACAGTAGCTATAGGTAGGCATCAAGTAGGAAGCTCTGAGCTAGTATTTCTTTTTTAAATATCAATCTTTTAAATGTTTTGCAAGGTACTTTTTCTCTTAAGACAATTATTCCATGCTAGTCAAGTTCTCAGCCATATTTTTAAGTCTGTTAAAGTAGTTTAGTATGTATGCAACATTTTTTGGTACTTTCTGAAAGCCAATACTCTAATAACTTTATTTTGTTTTTTAATATTATGTTGTATAGTGCGGTCACAACCACATTCTAATACAAATTATTAAAATTCTAATTATTAAAAAAATATTGTATTTATAAAGGATTGTGATTTAATTACTATGAGTTGTAAAAATTTCATTGCTTTATAACCCGAGTAGATTAATAATAGTATATATATATAAAAAAAAATCCTCATAAAAAAAACGTAAATTGTATTTCATTCGAAGAGAAAATAAATTTACATTTTGTAGAAATACATGCAGAATGTAAATTTATTTTCTCTTCACATGAAATAGTATATATAATAATTATTATTATGATAAATAATTACTATTAGTTTAGTAGTTTCATATTTATTTTGTTATTGATATTCATTATTATTCAATATGAATTTATATAATGTGAATAATGTATCGAATGCCATGAATATAATGTCATTGTTAATAATTAATTTGTACAATATTGATGTTGATTCAATATCTATGCTATATATATATATATATATATATATATATATATATATATATATATATATATATATATATATATATATATATATATATATATATATATATATATATATATATATAAGACATTAAATTATATAAACATGTAAGAGATTTAAATTTAAAGGGCATTTGTACATAAAGTGGAAATTTGGAAACATGTCATAAACATGCATATATGGAGCTCTAGTACAATGCCTTAAAATAACAACATGTAATTTGTATAATTCTCAATGAAAAACCATAAAATTATTAATATGAGTTATTTTTATGAACTTGACAACATCAAAGGTGACAGTCTCCAACTGGACAACCTGAAGAATGTCTATATATTGTCCAAATATTTTAAAGGTCATTATGTGAAATTACTTCCTTCCTTCTCTTTGGGAAATGTTTACATCATCTAACTTATTTTTTCATATGGAAGAGGATGCTGCCTCTTTATTTTTCATATGGAAGAGGGACCATAATAATATTGGGATTACCATATTCAAGACTAACACTCCATGGATATATAAAGTATATAAATTCAAACAAAATTAACAACCACACTATCATGTAGAGTTACCAACTTTACAGAATATAGAGGTTTTTATTTTTTTTAGAGGTTGCATTTGGTGGATGTTTTTACCTTGATTTTAGGAGAGTGGTGTTACTAGTAACACCCATTTTGAGGTTAAATTACAAATTTTGCACGATGGTCTATAATGTTACCAAACTAAAAGGAAACCTTAAAAGTCTGACACCCAAAGATGAAAGGGGTGCTACAATTTAGCACCCCATTTTGAGGGAGTGTGTTAAAATATTTCGTTTCAATATGTGACCTTATTACATTGAATGCGATTGCAAAAAACCTTAAAATTAATCCTAAATTAGAAATTAGTACTAATAGTGCACTTACATCACATTTCAAGAGTTATAAAATTAAAATTTTGATAAATGGCATGCACTTGGTCGGTGCCATTTGTGAACCAAAATCTACTTAAATCAAAGTATGGTGTTATTCACAGCACCATTTTATTTATTATTTTGAAACATAAAATTTACATAACTTCAGAAATGATGTTTAAAAAACAAAAATTTTAAATTCTAAAATAAAATTAAAACAAAATATGGTGTTATTCACAACACCATTTATTTATTTATTTTGGGCCTAAAATTTACATAACTTTCGAAAAATGATGTTTAAAAAAAACAAAAATTTTAAATTAAAAAAATAAAATTAAAAATGAATTTTTTAGACGAATAATTTTGTTAAAACATTTTTAGAAAGTAAAATATTTAAAAATAAAAATAAAAACAAACAAAAAAAAACCACACTTATTAGTCCTTGTCGAAGGCATAGAGGGACTATAGCCATCGATAATTCATTGACTTCATATTAGTTCGTCATTTGATTAAAAATATTTTCATAATCTCTATTGTTGGAACTATAGAACTAAAAACATTGATTTGTATATAATAAAAAATACCATATATATCATGATCTGATTGGATAACAGATCGAAGGTCTTATTGCCAGCTTCACCATTCCCAATGTTTTATATGTTAGCATATCCAAAGTTTTGAGCATCGAGAGTCAGTTTTTTATTAGTTGATTTCATAGTAGTTTGTCCTTTGACTAATTGTTTTTTGCATAGTCTCTATTGTTCGAACTATTGCTACTATTTTATTATTATTATTATTATTATAAAATAAAATCATAATTATTTTTTGTATGTAACAGACCAGCCACACTGCATTCTTTCTTAAATGTTTACACAACATGAGGCCCTTCGGCGGTCCTGACAGACTTGAATGTTAACCTAACAAGCCTCACAACCTTAAATGTTTACTTAGCAGGCCTGTTACAATACATTTTCCTCCAATTTTTTTTATGCAATGTTCTCTGCAGTGAATATGGGCAATATTGTTCTTCAACGACATTATTGGTTCATTGGTTGATGCTTGCTCTTTGCTCGTTCACTGGTTTCTTGTTTGCATGTTGTTGTTACTCTTGTTTTCTTGTTGGTCTTGTTGCAATTTGCATGCTTGGGATTTTGCAACCGTGATTGGAACTCGGTTCTGTCGTTCCCCATTGACGGGTGGGTTTTAGTGCCATATTTAGCTTCCTATTCATTGTTTGTTGTTTGCTATTTGCAGTTTGCAAGTGAGAAATTTCAATACTAAAGATGCATGAGTCAACATACTCTTGCAAAACATCTTTGTATGTGAGGAGAAAATACGATTTCCTTTTCTTGTATTTCACTGTGGATACAATGGAGGTGGGTTTTGTGTTGAACATTGGCAATGAGGAATGAGACAAAGACACCATTATAGTCTTTCTTGTCTGGTCATAGTAATCACACACAAAGACAAGTTGCAAGAGGGTTTTGTTTGTTCCTAGTATTGAAAAATACCAATGGTGCAAACTTCAACTTTCTTAGTTGTTTACAGAGTGGGGGGCCTTTGGACGGTCCTCACATCCTTAAATGTTTACCTGACAGGCCTCACAGCCTGAATTTTTTTCTTAACAAGTGTGTTACAATACATTTTCCTCGGATTTTTTGATACAATCTTGTGTGCAGTGAATTTGGCCAATATTGTTCTTCATCGACATTCCTGGTTGACTGGTTGATGCTTGCTTGTTGGTTCGTTGGATGCTACTTATTGTTGTTTTATTAAAATTTGCAGAGTTGAGGTCTTGCAACTACAGTTGGGCCTTTTGGTGTTTTTTCACTGGTTTGTTCTTTGTTGCTTTCTCTTGTCTGCTTCAAATTTGCAAGTTTGGGGACCTGCATTTTGTTGGTCTTGTTGCAGTTTGCACGCTTGGAATTCTTCAACCACGATTGGAACCATGCTTCTGTCGCTCCCCATTGACGGGTGGGTTTTGGTGCCATGTTTATCTTCCTATTCGTTGTTTTTTGTTTGTTATTTGCAGTTTGCAAGTGAGAAATTTCAATACTGGAGATGCCTGAGTCAAAATCCTCTTGCAGAACATATTTGTATGTGAGGAGAAAATATGATTTCCTTTTCTTGTATTTCACTGTGGCTATGATGGAGGTGGGTTTTGTATCGAACATTGGTGATGAGGAATGAGACGAAGAAAAATTTATAGTCATGCTTCTCTGGTCGTAGTAATCACACATAAAGACGGGCTGCAAGAGGGTTTTGATCACTCCCAGTATTGAAAAATACCAATGGTGAAAACTGCAACTTTCTTAATTGGTTACACAGTGGGAGGCCTTTGGACAGTCCTCACATCCTTAAATGTTTACCTGACAGGGCTCACAACCTGAAATGTTTGCTTAACAGGTGTGTTACAATACATTTTCCTTGGTTTTTTTGATAAAATCTTGTGTGCAGTGAATTTGGCCAATATTGTTCTTCACCTGCATTCTTGGTTGACTGGTTGATGCTTGCTCATTGGTTCGTTGGATGTTGCTTATTGTTGTTTTATTTAAATTTGTAGAGTTGAGGTCATGCAACTGCAGTTGGGCCTTTGGGTGATTGTTCATTGGTTTGTTGTTTGTTGCTTGCTCTTGTTTGCTTCAACTTCGCAAGGTTGGGGTCCTGCATTTGTAGTTGGACATGTTTTTGTAGTTTGCAGGCTAGGGGTTGAGCTTCTATCCTTCACCATTCACCATTGGGTCTTGGCGCTGCAGTTTGCAAGTGAGAAATTTAAATACTAGAGATGCCTGAGTCAAAATCCTCTTGCAGAACATCTTTGTATGTGAGGATAAAATATGATTTCCTTTTCTTGTATGTCACTGTGGCTGCAATGGAGGTGGGTTTCATGTCAAACATTGGCAATGAGGAACGAAACGAAGACAAAATTACAGTATTTCTTCTCTGGTCATAGTAATCACACACAAAGACAGGCTGCAAGAGGGTTTTGATCACTCCCAGTACAACTTTCTTAGTTGTTTACACAATGGGAGGCCTTTGGACGGTCCTCGCATCCTTAAATGTTTACCTGACAGGCCTCACAACCTGAAATGTTTGTTTAACAGGTGTGTTACAATACATTTTCCTCGGATTTTTTGATACAATCTTATGTGCAGTGAATTTGTCCAATATTGTTCTTCATCGGCATTCTTAGTTGATTGGTTGATGCTTGCTCATTGGTTCGCTGGATGTTACTTATTGTTGTTTTATTCAAATTTGCAGATTTGAGGTCATGTAGCTACAGTTGGGCGTTTTGGTGCTTTTTCACTGGTTTGTTGTTTGTTGCTTGCTCTTGTTTTCTTCAACTTTGCAAGGTTAGGGTCCTGCATTTGCAGTTGGACCTGTTGTTGCAGTTTGTAGGCCAGGGGATGAGATTTTGTCCTTCCCCATTCACCGTAGAGTCTCAGTGCTGCAGTTTGCAAGCGAGAAATTTCAATACTGGAGATGCCTGAGTCAAAATCCTCTTGCATAACATCTTTGTATGTGAGGAGAAAATATGATTTCATTTTCTTGTATGTCACTGTGGCTGCAATGGAGGTGGGTTCTGTGTCAAGCATTGGCGATGAGGAATGAAACAAAGACAAAATTACAGTCTTGCTTCTCTGGTCATAGTAATCACACACAAAGATGGGCTACAAGAGGGTTTTGATCGCTCCCGGTATAGATTTCTTAGTTTTTTACATAGTGGGAGGCCTTTGGACGGTCCTCACATCCTTAAATGTTTACCTAAAATGCCTCACAGCCTGAAATGTTTTCTTAACAAGTGTGTTACAATACATTTTCCTCGAAGTTTTTGATACAATCTTGTGTGCAGCGAATTTGGCCAATATTGTTCTTCACCGACATTCCTAGTTGACTGGTTGATGCTTTCTCATTGATTCGATGGATGTTTCTTATTGTTGTTTGATTCAACTTTGTAGAGTTGAGGTTTTGCAGCTGCAGTTGGGCCTTTTGGTGCTTGTTCATTGGTATTTTGTTTATTGCTTTCTCTTGTTTTCTTCAACTTTGCAAGGTTGGGGTCATGCATCTACAGTTGGACCTATTGTTGTATTTTGCAGGCCAGGGGATGGGATTCTGTCCTTCCCCATTCACCGGTGGGTCTCAGTGGTGCGGTTGCATTCATGCAATACTTAACAAGCCTGTTACAATACATTTTCGTCTGATTTTTTATTTATTTATTTATTTTTTCTTCTTTTGCAATGTTGTCTATAGTGAATATGAGCAATATTATTTTTTAGCAACATTACTGGTTCACTGGTTGATGCTTCCTCGTTGCTTGTTAGCTGGTTTCTTGTTTTTCTATTGTTGTTTCTCTAGTTTTCATGTTGCAGTTTGCACGCTTGGGATTCTGCATCCGCGATTGGAACAAGAGTGTGATGTTGTCCTGGTGTTGTTCTTGAGGTCGTTGTTCCCCAGAGATCCTGCCTCTATCGCAGCCATAGTGACATGGAAAAGATTGAAAAATCTATGGCAAGTGCATTCAAAAAAATATGCGAATAACATGAAAGAAATCATATTGATACTATGCAAACGATACGTGCACTTGAAAATACATTTCTTACTCTTCAACAAATATTTTCTCAACAAATAGTCGACATTGCACTTTCCCTACCCCTGGACTGTGGTTCAAGGAAATGTGTGTTCACAAACACATCTCCACTTGAGAAACATAAATGGGGACATGGTTTTACAGTTGGACCACGAAAAAATACTATTAAGATATAATAATCTGGAAAATTTTGCAATAGATATAAACAACATATCTTTTGACTTGAACTAGAGTTTGTCGAGCTCCAACTATATTTCATAGCTAAGAATGTTTGTCGCATAGTTAATTTCTTTCTATGCCTTCATAATTATGAGACTAAGTGTTTTTGTGTGAGGGATAAAGTTCTTATCTCCTTTTCTTTTTCCTCTTCTATACTTACCCATTTTCCCCTTTTCTTCTTCCCCTCTATTATGCGTTTCTGATTCTATACTTGGTCGTGTTTCTATGCTCATGGGTTCCTGAGGTGGAGAACTGACAAATCCTCATCTCCATATATATATTCACATCACGAGTCTGATTGATCGTTGTTCGTTTTCATACTTAGCCAATTTTATGAACGCAGATCCGCGGATAAGCACTATTGAACTATGGTGCCCCATGTTCAGGGTATACATCTTGCACCCAAAAATTCAGTGATCTACAATTCGGCCCTAGACTCATCGAACTCACAAGCCTGAATCTACCTATGATGACTCCGTCTGACCGACCCGCCTTTCCATACTTGGTCGAGTCTTCAAATTTTCGTGGGTTCGCAAAAGTTTAAAATCATTTTTCGCTCCCCTCCATTCCTACCACCTTCTTCCCTTCCCAATGCACATTAATTATAATTTTACTAGTGACAAATCACCAGACAGGTTTGAAAATATTGGAATTAATAAGCGCAAATCTTGAAGACGTCTCCCATTAAAACGTGTTAACAGGTGAATATTATGGGATCTGATGATTTTTTTTGCGTCCATATTGAATTGGAAAACAAATGTTGGTTATTTTAGTTTTTTTAAGGCACCATCATAGTAAGAGTGCAATATTTAGCTACGCCACTATCATCCACAAAGGTCTTGACGTCATGTCCCTCTTTAATACTGTGCATATATTACAGGTTGTCATATTTGAGAATATGATTTCATATGGAAATGTTAACTCATGTTATTAGTGACTATTCAGCACACATATTCGAAAAGATTGAAATTAATAGGCAAAAATATCGAGGATATCTTCCATTAAAATGAATTAAACCAATATTTCTAGAAGATTTTACTATCATCCTCCAGCGTTCATTTTAAATGATTATTCTCATTTCCCTCTATCATCGAAAACTTGGGCTTTAAGGTGCCTTTGTTGTAATGTTCCTCATCATCCACATGTGAGACAACTTAGAGATGCCATCCAGGCCCAATTAAAAGACAAGCGAATGGTTTTATGTCTCGTCATCTTTGAACGAAAAAAATTATGTTCGCCAACAGAAAATCAGACACAAAAAATTCAAGTATCTTATGATTAATATTCTCCCTGTATTTGATTCTTTGGTTGGTTGAAAGGCCAGCCTAAAGGTTTGTATGTTGAGATTCTTTGTTTTGTTACTAGAAATTGGAAGGGACTTTGAAGTCACCTACAAAATGCTCCTTTCTTGAAGTATATAGCTTCTTCCAACAACACAGATTTGGAAAGTGTATCAAATTCTGCATACCACATAATAATTATCTTTCGTCAGAGGAGTCACACATATTGTGGCTTGGAAAATGGTCTAGAATATTCGGGAATGACGCAAAATATTACTCCATGTGCGAATGTACTCAGAAGGAAATTATAGATTTGGATCCTCGCGAATGTCAGAAACTGTATGGGTGGTTGAATCAACATCCTAAAATTACATCAATTTCTATTTCAAAGTTTGTTGGGTGAATTTTGGCTGTGGAAACAGACTCTTGACAGAAAGTCATATTCTTTGTCAAAGCTTGTTCACCGACCTCTGGATGTAGTAATAGACTCCACATAAAATCAACTTTCTATCGACACTGCAAAAAAATTTCTCTATTCCTATGCATATGATTACATCTGGGTCAAAGGGCTTGTTTCTCTTTGAAAGAATATTCTCCTAGTAGTTGAAGGTGGGTATATAACTAGGGAACGAGGCTCTCAAAATTTTATGATTCCTGCATCGACATGTAACTAGGAAAATTTAATGGGAAAGAATTCTGGATTATGGACTTTGCAACACTTTCTGAAGATTACTTTATACTACCACCTTCTGCAAGAAGTTTGATGTTTTCAAGTAATGATTTGGTTTCTGAAGATCACCTTTTACTACCACCTTCATTTAATCATTTTGTTTCATTCTTTAGAAGAGACCTTGATGTAGTAGGATATTGATGTAGTAGGATCCAAATTTATAATTTCCTTCTGAGTATATTCGGGCATTGAGTAATATATGGCGTCACTTCCAAATATTCCAAACCATTTTGTGAGCCACGATGTCTGCCACCCCTATGATGAAAGATATATTATGGTGTGATCTGTAGCATTTGATACACTTGCCAAATTTGTGTTGCTGGAAGAAGCTATATACTTCAACAGAGGAGAATTTTGCAGGTGACTTGAACGTCCCTTCCAATTTATCGCAATAAAACAAATAAATTAAACATACAATGCAAGATACCAGATATATAAAATATGCAGAACAGAAACGAAATGCTAGAAATGACAGAATAAAAGTAAAATATCCAGCATAATCTTCACAATACACAGAAATGATATACGAAATAGCAACAGAAATAGCACTTTGAATC
>SNQJ01S0187564.1:0-18454 GCA_010110895.2 Picea sitchensis | reverse complement strand
TTAAAGGGTTATTAAGTTTAATTAACTGTCCTAAGGTCTATTAGTTAAATATTGATTATTTATTAATAATATTATTTAATTAATTATTTATTTTTTAATGTATATTAATTAATTAATTAATTAACTCATTTAATGTTTAGGTAACAAATTAAAGTTTAATAAATTTTAATTTATTTAATAGAAAACTTAACGTATTGAGGGATGGTTGGCATTGAATGGAGGGATAAGGTGGTTGGAATTGAATGGAGAGGCGATGAATAGACGGGGGGATATGAGGAGGCAGAGGCATTCGAGACAAAGGATTTTTTTTTATTTTGGGGGAAGAGAGCATATTTTTGGATAAGGGGACATTGTAGTGGAGCATTTTCTTTTGGGGGGAGATTGGAGGACTGTATTTTTCTGGTTTTGGGTTTGGTGGACTGTTACAAGGGAGCATCGGTTGCTGGGAGTTTTGGGATCAGGGGCCAGGAATCCTTACAAAATCCTGGAGCTAGGGAGCCAGAGAGGCTATGTTCCTAGCTGGCAGGGAGGAAAGATTCAATTTTGGGCAGAGTTTGGGCAGAGCAGCGAGGACAGACAGAGTTGGGGAAACATCATCACTGAGAGGTATTTATGTCATTATCAATATGATGGTTCACTATTTTACTAATACGGGTATGTTTAATTATATATATATATGAATTGTATATCAGGTTGCTCAATTATAATTTGTTGAACCATGAACTGTTAGTTTGTTAGTTGTTGAATATAAAACTGTAAAAAAATAAAATTATGATATAAATTTTATGCTTAAATGTAATAAGTTTTGGGTTCTGTTACCAAGGATACTACATTATTCTTACAAATCAAAAGATCATATCATGAATTGTATTCCTTTGATGAAATAAAAGTTAGATGTTTAGGTATGATTAAATATCTGGTAGTTCACTTAGCCCAAATACCTGTAAAAAGTGTTTTGATGTATATAGTTGTGGCATATGTGCCTGTCAACTATGGGGTGCTTTTATCTAAATCTTGGGAAAGTAAACTAGGTGGATTGTCGCAAAAGGACATGACTTATGCCACAATCCTATTCTTTGGGGGAGAGACCAAGACACTTTATAGGGAAACCAAACTCACTTACACTGTCAGTGATCCTAAACACCCTAATAGTTATCATGCCTACTCAAAATATCATGATTTGGGTTGTTTAACTTTATTTGTAAATGATGAACTAGAAAGATGTACAGAAACTGTAAATATTTCTTTGAATGAAAATAATCCTAAAGAGGGAATGTGGAAAATGTACTTCGATGGAGCCTTCTCTTGGGAAGGTGATGGAGAAAGTATTCTTCTAATTTCACCTTCTCGAATTTTTTTTCCTTTTTCTTTTAGATTATAGTTTGAAAATGATTCAACGAATAATGTTTGTGAATATGAAACTTTAGTGCTAGGTTTAGAAGTTGCCAAGAAAATGAAAATTATAAATCTTATTATCTATGGGGATGGATTCAAGATTGATCCTCAACATGTTGAAGCAATTCAAATTATCAATTTACCAAGGAACAAAAAAGAGATACAATTCTTTCTCGGAAAAAAATAATTTTTTGAGAAGATTCATATCTAATTTTGCTGAGGTAGTCAAAGATTTAAATGATATGCTAAAAACGGATAATGAGGTTAAGTGGTCCCCATAAGTTAGATACTCATTTGATCAAATCAAGAAATATTTGGGAGAAGCACCATTGTTGGCAAGTATAGATTATTCTAAGGAGTTTCTTATTTTCTCCTTTGCATATATTTGATAATATTATTGCTACTATCCTCTTACAAAGGAATGAAGAAAAACAAGAACAACCAATTCCATTTTTCAACAAAAGTTTGAGATATTTAGAGTTGAAATATAACATAATGGAAAAACATGCTTATGCATTGGTGAAATCTCTAAAATCTTTTAAAGTCTATGTTCTTTACTCCAAAATCACTGCATATGTTCCTAGTAGCACAATGCTTTTTTTTTTAAAATCAATTTGACACAGATGGAAAGAGAGGGAAATGGGTACCAAAGATATATGAATATGATATGTAAATAAAACCAATGAAATTGATAAAAGGATAAGGTTTGGAAAAATTGTTAGCTGAGTCAAACTGCAGAGTCCTTGGAGTAAATACGATTACAGACATAACAAAAAATCCTTCAACTATGAATGAGGAGATAGATTTGCAGCAGCCCTTGGTAAAAATTCATGATAAGTTTTCTTCTTCTCCCTGGTACAAAAAAAATGTCTTTTATTTGAAAAATATTGAACGTCCATCATATTTTACTCAAGCAAAAGCTAGATCTCTTAAGCTTCAAGAAATTAAGTACTGTATAATGAATGAAAATATTTATTGGAAAGAGACAGTGAGAATTTTTCTTAATTGTATTGTTCAAAATGAAAATGCAGGCATAATAGAAGAGTTTCACAAATGCATCTGTGGAGGACACCATGCTTGGAGAGTATCTGCATATAAAATTTTGAGAGTTGGCTATTACTAGCCAATTTTTTTTATGAGCTAAATGAAAAAGTTAGATCTTGTAGGGAATGTCAATTTTTTATAGGAAAACAAAAACTCCCATCATTTCCATTAGTTCCCATAAAAGATGAAGCTCCTTTCCAACAATGGGGTTTAAACTTTACAAGTGAAATTCATCCTAATTTTAGTTCTCAACACAAACATATTTTGACAACAACTGATTACTTTTCAAAATGGGTTGAGGAAATTCCCACTAGGTTTTCTATTGATGTAGTTGTAATCAAATTCCTTGAAGAAAATATTTTAGCTAGGTTTGGATGCCCTAGGAAAATCATAAATGATAATGCTCAAGCATTCAAGTCTCTATCTATGATATATTCCTGTCAACAATACAATATCATTCTTGGTCATTCAAATTATTATTATCCTTAGTGTAATGGACTAGATGAATCATCAAATAAGAGTCTAATGAAGGTTATCAAGAAAATGTTAACTAAAAATAAGAAATCTTGGCACTCTCATTTGAAATTTTCACTATGGGGCAACATAATAAACACTAAAAGGTCTATAGGTATGTCTCATTTTCAATTGATTTATGGCATTGATGTTGTTTTCCCTATTAACCTTGCTCTTCCTATGATGAAATTGATGGAGGATACTAAAGAGTAAACTAATGAACTCATTAGAAGAATGAACCATCTAATTGAAGTACTACAGACTAGAGAACAAGTTGAGCAGAAATTTCAAGAATACCAACACAAGATGAAATCTATCTTTGATAGAAGAGAAGAACACAAATATTTTTCCCTGGGTGATCTAGTACTAAAATGGGATAGTAGGAGAGAAGATACTAGTAAACATGGAAAGTTTGATCATTTATGGTTGGGGCCTTAAAATATTGTTGCGGTGGAGGGAAAAAACTCATTTTCTCTTCAAAATTTGGAAGAAAATCTGCTGGAATTGCATGTCAATAGGCAATTTCTGAAACATTTCATTCAATTTAAATTTTTGTTTTTCCTCTCATTGTTTATAAATCAATTTATTTTTATTTTTATTTAAGTCATTTATTTGTTTTTAGAAGATTTATGATATAAGTAAATTTAGATTTATCAAAAAAATAAACATAAAACCTCTTCCCTTCTCAAAATCCTAAAAACTCTTGATAGAACAAAGTGTCTTGAACCCCTGACTAGGGTTTTAAGATGTTAACTAAAAACCATAAAAGAGAATATAATAGTACACTCACTAAGTTTGAAAAGGTATGTTTTAGATAATCTCTTTTCAAATAAAGGATTTAGAGTCAAACTTGTAGTTTGTTGTTTTACTCAAGGTATATTACTGAACTAATGTATTTTGGAAAGGATGGAGCTATATCTAAGGAAAAGAAAAAAACCTATGAGTATACTTTATAACTCAGGCATATTTAACTCATTCTTGATTAACACACATCATCCCTTAAATGTAAACAATCATATTGGTTTCCCCCATCTCCTATAAAATGTCAAACAAACTTAAAGAGATGGTAAAAGGAAATTCAAGTGGGAAATGCAGGTATCTTCACCGAGGATACAAACGCTCACTAGAAATGAAGCAAGGCCTGTGATGTCGGGGTGAGTACACCATAGGCTATGGACACTTTTTGGAAGTGTAACAACACCATGAGAATGAGGAGGAGTGTCAATGAGTATCTTTACAATAATACTCATTTAAACTTTCTTAGAAAACAACTCTGTTCTGACCTAGATACTCTTTGAAATATTAAAAATCCTTGAAGCAGAAAACACTTATTACAAATTTGACTCCTAAGCCAACATTTAGACTTATATTATCATAAACAACTCCATATTAAAGTTGGATGAGTGTAATCTTTTTATCTTTTCTGGTCATATTCTATAATGATCATGTTGAATTATGAAATCAATGGTCATCCAACTCATTTAATCATAGATTAATCTTTAAGTGAGAACATGAGTTTTTGTGATCTCATGAATAAAACACCATTCACTGGGATTATTTTATTAAGTTTTATGTAGGATAATGACTCTATAATTTAATAAAAGGCACTTGGTATGCATGTTCTTTAGTGTCTCGCAGGGAAACACAATCCTCAGATGGAGCTAGATGTTGTAACACAGTCCAAATTTTATAAATTTGGAAATTTTATAACTTGTAAGTTAGGAATAATAAGACATTTTGGTATTTGAAAAAATAAATAAATACAAATAAAACAATAAAATAAAAATAAAGTAAAAATAGATTAGTTTAAATTCAAGTAAATGAAACAAAATTTTATTTAGAATAATTATTCTTATTTAAAATAAAATAAGGTTTACTTACAAACCTTTATTACATAGTTTGATTTCCATTTAAGTTTTAATAAAGTTTATATTTAGTTTAAACTTAATATAGAATTTATGTTTTCATTATTATATATTTTCATATTAATGTTATTTCATGCCGAATATACCTCTTTCTCTAGATCTAAGGATCAACAACTCATAGCGAATCCCCCCCCCCTAGCGTGCTCGGCATTTAACACAAGGGGGGGGGGGGAATATACCATGGTCGAACTCTTTTCAACGTGGTTCCCATCCATTAATTGAAACCCCCGGGTTGTCTGGTTAGCCTAACCACACCCGAACACCCACAATAAACATGGAGCTGACACGTGTCCAATGTCACATCAATCGACAAAAAAGGTAAAATTTGAATTTGTAATTAATTTTTTGCTAATAATTAATGACACATATGTAATACAAAAGGTAAAAGGGGAAAAGGTACAAATGGTTAATTTATTTTGAGTTTATGAAGAGTTCGAGCACCTAGTCAATATTTCTTGTGAAGATTCGCCATATTTACTCCAATCCGATACCTTTCTCAGTCAATATCCTCCACAGGTAATTTTGGAACCCTCTTATTCTTCTATTATCAATATAAAATGCAAACATCATATTCCATATAGAGTAAGAAAATTTCAAAATCCATAGAGGAGTATATTGTTGACAGAGACAAGGACATCATCCATCTTGTTTTATCATTTGATACCTCTATGTTATACCAACATGAAAAACATGGCTTCCAAGATTTAGTTGACCACTATTATGCATGGGAGTATGATCTTGCCAAATTCATAGTTCCCCAGGATTACCATTTCCCAGAATTCATAGTATGGTGTGTTGAGAACTATATTCCATCCAAAAGAACTATAATCTCTAAAGTCGGGTTTGTTCTCATTGAATTAAATTCCAAGAATATAAATGAGATGATGAGATGGTCACTTAACCCTGATAGTGAACCATTAAATGAACTGGTGGCAGCCAAATCTTTCAAATAACTGAAATCCAAAGATAGGGTTTCTTTACTGCAATCTTACCTCTGTACAAAACTTGATGTACTTGGAGATAATGTTGTCATCCACACAAACCTATTTCCTGATACTTCTCGGAAAATAATTTCAATGACTTCTATGATATTAGGGAAACTGAATGATTTAATAGTTGATGAAATTGTATTAGGGATAATGGTCTCAATATTCCCTATCAAAACCAAACCCATTACCAAATTCAATTATGCCCAGTTCATAGAAGATCAAATTCATTATCATTTTTCCAAATTTGAGACTCTCAAAATCTTCAGATACCAGTCCTACCTGGTTCATCTCTTTCTGTTTACACAAGATTTTCATTTCATGTATCTAGGGTTAAAATTTGAAGATGACCTTGGTAACCCTTCCTTAGTCTCTCACTGGATTTATGTGATTATCAAAAATCTTTTGAATGTTGAGTTTTCACAATATGTGGATCAATTTATGTCCAAATCTTACCAAATAATATATTATCAAGATCCCCTAGAATATTTTATGAGTGCAAGAAACTGTTACAATTAAGATAATAAAAAAGAGCGAGAGACCGATATGTCTTTGAACATTACACTGAAATAAAGATTTATGGTTTTCAACTTGCTCCATTTTTCTTTCATGTTTTTATGATTCCTAGGATTTTTTCTCTTGAATATATTGGGAAGAGATTAAACTCTAATGAAATTCATTTTGTGCCTAACAAGTATAAGGTTACTTTCAAATTAAAGAAGGAAGTAGGTCCTTTCATTATGAATACCAGATCAACATTTCAGGTTACAATAAAGATACTTTCATCCCTAGGATTACAACAATGAGAACCATGGAATTATGACCCTCATGGAATAATTTCATAAAAAAAAAATTCACATGGGAAAATTCCTTATCAACATCAACAAAATAGAAATTGGAAATATTGGCAAACCAATACAATTGGAAAGATGTTCTAAACATTCTACATATACATGGTAAATCACCTGAGCAATCAACAAAGTCTCCAATCACACAAACTACACAATAGTTTGAAACAACATACAAAAGGAAACATTCAGAGTCTACTTTGAAGAGTTTAGAAACAGGGGAAGAAGAATCATCCAAGAAGAAGAAATTAGAATAAATTGAAGAAGAGGAAACAAAGTTGTCTAAAGAAATAATGCCAAAGAAAATAGGCCCTCCAATGACTGTAGAAGTGATTGTTGGAATATTGTTTTGGACGGATGTTTGTCATTGATGTCAACCCTTGGAGAGTGATCTTAGATATTGGTGTCAACCCTTAGAGAATTCTAGAAGCCCTAGATATGTGGATGATATTGTTGGACAATTGGTTTTCGTGTTAGAGGTCTACCATTGATATTGACACGTTGTTAAGGTATACACTTGGTATATGGTAGCACATGGATATGATACATTTCTTGGTGATGATGGTACTTGGTTGAGGCACACCATTGATATTACTTGTTTAGCGTATCTTATGGTACATGGTGTATGGCATGATATGGTATATCATTGATGAAATGGTACATGTTTGGTGCATGGTTGATTCACTTGTTATGGTACATATCATGGTACAGATTGATGTACATGGTTGATGTGCATGGTTGGCACATGGTATGGTACATGTGTTGATGTGCATGGTTGATGCATGGTACAAGTTGGTACATTGTATGGTACATGCACATATCTTGTGATGGTATGTTGGTGACTTTGGTACATGTTTGGTAGAGGCATGTGTTGGTGATGGTGGACATCTGGTTGAGAGGTTCCCTTGGTATATGATCCATGTGAGAGGATATAGTGACAGGTTGGTCATGGAACCTGCAATTGATCAAGGAACAAATACATGAATATCAATATACTTGCAGGTAAGACTATCATAGATGGATAATACACATCATTCCATTTCCGATGATATATGGTACTCCACGTAGTTCCTCACAGTTGAGGATATATGGCTCTGTGAAGTTGGAGGACCCTCAAGAATATTATAGAAGCCTCTATAAGGTCATTAAGAAGCTTGACTAGTCAAAGTAGTTGCAACAAGAGATTAATTATTGAAATATTAATTAATTATCGAAAAATATTAATTAATTATTGCAAGGATAATTAATTATTGCATGGATAATTAATTATTGTAGGGATAATTAATTAGTGCAGAGACGATTAATTATTGATATTGGTTGTCATTGATTTCAACCCTTGAGAAAATTTGGATGTCGAAGTAAAGTGATAGTAAACATAAGATAACAGGTTGCATGTGAGTTGCATGCCATCATGAGTTGCATGTCATTAAGAAATTTCTATTTATAACACAAAGAAGAGTCCATTTCAAATCACTTATGTGTATTCACTTCTGATAATACATATTGGAGGTAGAGAAGTCCATGTGAATTCCAAGGGAGGATGAAGTTTTTCTAAGGTATGTTATTTACAAGTCATCTTACCATTTTTGCTATAAATTTTTTTCTAAAATGATTCAGATAGAAAAAAATGGATTCTTTTGAGAATCCATATCAAGGTAATTGTGGTAGAAATTTCCACTTCTGGGTCATTTTACTTTTGGAGATACACTATGTGGAAGATAGGGATTTTGACTAGTCCTGAAACTAGTTTTAAACAAATGTTCAAGGTAAAACAATCATAACTTATTCATAGAGAATAAAAATGACGTGAGATCAATTGAAATGGAAATATTACAGGTCGTAGTTTGTTGTGCGTTATTTTTAGAATAATATATCAAATATTGAGCATGTGGCATTCTATATAAGTTCTATCTCTATAATAGGCCATAATTCAGCAAGGTTTGACATGTTCTCTATAACTCCTTTTAAGGAATGATTCAAGGAGTGAAACTTGGAGGAATTTTAGAATACATATTGAAGAAGGTTGGGTACATGTTTCATACATTTATTCATTACAAGTACATAGTTAATCTTTTTGAACATTAGGGTTTGTGACTAATCCAAAACTAGTCCAATGAGACTGAGGTAAAGATCGATGAAGATGCTATTCTCTTGTTGTTGAAGTTGAGGAAGATATGTAGGTATATGATCACATACACCAGTTTATATACAAGATCATAGGTTTTTGTGATAGGTTGACAATGACAGTGATGGTATATCAGTCCAGTGACAGGGATAGGTAAAATGATAGGTTGATGTGGTAGTGACAGATTGGTCTACATTTATATTTCATGACAATTGGATGGGAAAAGGAAAGGGGTTTGTAGCCTCCTTATGGTTGGATCCAAAAAATTAGGGAGTTGGAGCTTCCTTCAGGTTGCATCCTGTAAATAAGGGGTTGGAGCCTCCTTCCAGTTGGAGCTGGAAAATTGGGAATTTGGTGCTTCATATGAATGTATTTCTTTTGACATATAAGAAAAACATTCCATGGTTTTATCCTGCATTGGGTTTCCACATAAATATTGTTTTATTGTGTATATGCGATTATTTTATTATGAACTACTGATATACTAAACATAGATGATAAACTGCTAAATGGTAACTGATCAAGTTAATGTTTCTATGCTTTGATTATTGAAGATTTTATATTGTGGTTAAAAGTGATATAATTTCTCATAATGAATCACCCCCCCTCTCAGTATTCCAACAATGATGTTTGAAAAAAATATCAAAGGTGTGGCAGCCCAAAGTGAGTCAGAGTCAATAACTAGTGATCAATCAGGGAAATTGGACCAATTTCAACAGTTTATGGAAGTTAGAAAGGTAGGTGCAAGAATCAAGAAAAGTATGATTGCTAAAATCTATGACCATGATACATATCAGGCCCAAATGATCTCAGTTGTAAACTATGAGAAACAGAGGCTGAATATAACAGTCATGGAGCCAAAGGATCAGAAAAAAGTGACAAACATATCTCTATATCTTAACAATGTTCATCCTTTGGATAAGTTTGATTTGCATAGACATACTACATAGACGATAAACAAAGATGCTATGATAGCTAATATTGGAATCAAGAAACTTCAAGACATCAATGATAAACTTAGAACTCAGTTGAAGAATGAAAATTTGGCTACCAGAACCAGAAAGATAAGAGTGGAGGAGTTAGAACAATGTATAATAGAACTTGGAAAAAATCCAAAAGATGATACATCCATACAATCACTGATGAAAAAAAAATATAAATAAATCCAAGTTTTGAAACAAATGAAAAAATACTAGGAATTGACCATGTACAAACTCCAAAACTCCAAGCAATCTAGGAAGAGAAATATCAACTTGGGAAGAAAATGGCGGAGATGGGAGAATAGATGGAAATGTACGAAAAACAGATTGAAAGTTTAAAAGGAGGATCTTCCTCTTCTCAAGCAACAAAAACATGAGATCCAATAGCTAGACTATCAATGGAATTAACAGATCTAAATCTGAAAGGTGTTGATATTGAAAGACTAAAGAAAGCAATCTCATAGAAGAAATAAGAAATCAAAGAAAAAGACAAAGATATTTCAGAATATCAAAAGCTAAAGGCTAAAATGTTAATTGATATTGTTGGCGATGCACACGGTTGTAAGACCCTAGGTTCTATTTTATCTGGACCAACAAAACCCTTTAGACACTGACCCTTTTGACAACACCTACATGCGCATATGAAGTCTCACTTGAGGTATCTATTGAGAATGCAAGAAATAGGTTTCTGCAATGGTGAGGGAATGGGAGGTTATTATTCCATTCATTATTAATTATCTATTTTGTGCATGTTATTATACAAGTACTCTTATTCTATTAATTAGTGGATCTTAGGTTCATCTTACCATTATATTCCAAGTTACTGCATAAACTCAATACTGTAACAGGTATAAATATTTCTCCATGAATACAGATAAGGTAAATCTACTCTAATATGCATTCAAGCATATTCCATAACTCTGGGCTACATCCACAATGGTTGGATTCTTTATTATGCGTTTGGTAAATGATTCAAGATTGTGAAATATGCTTACAAAGATACATCATGGTTATTTTTCTCTTCTCCTAGCCTAGCCGCTCTGTAGTGCAAGCCTCTTTCTCTCTCTCTATGCATCATCTCTTACATTTAGAAATCGGTTACTATCTTCAATGGAACATAAAAAAACCATAAAATAATTAGCATATAACTCAACACTCATGAACCCTATTCTTCCAACCCATTAGATATTTATACATACAATATAGGGGTTAAAACCCTATTTTGTTCATCCCAAAACCATTTTTACAATGTATGACTACTCTAGTTATCTGGATGTTCGGGCTACTTTTTTCTTCTTTTGTCTTTGCATGTTTTTTTAATTTTGTTCTTCCTAATTTTTCACATCCTTCGATCTTTAGAATGTGGAGTTATCATCCTTTCTTTTTGTCCACTTCCTTCTCCTTCTTTATTCTCTAATTTGTTCCTCTATCCGCTTTATTCCTCTATCTTCTTTATTCCTCTTTTTTATTCCTATGTTTGCACACTGTCCTCCTTCTGCACTCTGTCCTCCTAGATGGACCTCAACCGTGAACTCCCTAATATTCCTTCTTCATTCGTGCACTTTTTATATACTTAGGATTTTTATCAAAATTGTATCCAAAACTGATTGTCCAATAGATATGGAGTAAATGAAAACCAAGATGTCAAGAAAACCATATATGGTAGGAGCCAAACATCTCATCTGGGATGAGATTATTAATGAAGTAACCAGGATTTGGGATTACTTAAAAATCATAGATGATGAAATGTTTCTGGTAGAAGAAGCAGATGAAGTGATACATAAATCATTTCATGAATTAGGAACCAGACCACAAGTAGCCACTCAGATCATAAAGTTCTTGAATTCAAATTCTAGAGATACATTGTTGAAGAAAGGGGGTATGACATGACAAAAATGGTAATGGAAACTAAAATAATCTTCACAAAGAGGAATTTGATACATCAAGTTCAGAATGAATGCATCAAACTGAAAAGGAACGTGGAATATTTTTCCAACAAGTTTGAGAATTTAGTGAAAATAGGGTTACCTTTAGCCTAGGATAAAGATGGAAAGTTCTTTCCATATGAAGACTTCAGAAAAAGTTTGTTTATTTCCAGGGAAAAAGATGATAAGTTTTAGAACATGACCCACACTCTAAGAGGTCAAACCATTGCCGATCTACTTATATATGACTTCTATGTTTTATGGAAAACAAAGAATTTATTCTCACATACCCCTACATATGAAAAGTACACTAAAGTGGATATTACATTCAAGTAGATGAAATATTTGAGTTACCCTTCAAATGAGACTTGAAATATTCTCCTCCAACTATTGGCAGGGTGACTCATCAAAGAAGAAGAAAATTAGGAATTGAATCCTCCAACTATCCTATTTCTAGGGAGTCAAAGATTTTGCAGTATCTCAATTTTCTAAAAAATAGGATTGAATAACCATTTTTGGTTTTGACCTTTCTTGTATAAATACTCATGAGAAATCAATGTAAAGGAGTTTTTTTTCCCGAGCTACCATTTTTTTTTTTGGATTATGTGATTTCCCTTTCTTTGTTATTTCCATATTCTTATTTTTTGCTTAGATGTATCTACTTCCATGAATGTGATGATTTAGTACAACAACTACCATCATAGCGCTGCAAAGGTATCATTGAAAGTTTCAGATTTCTTCTAAAATACTGTGAGTATAAAAGGAGACCTATGCTTATATTTCATTATTCCTGTTTTTGAATTCAAAGAAGTATTCTTTAAAGTTCAAAATATATTCGGGTTTCAAGATAGATAAACAAACATCACTTTTTCTTCCTGAAATTTAAACTAATATTTATCAAAAGACACTGCTCTAATTTTCAAATTGTTTTTCTCTATATTCTTCTTCCATATTATAACACTTTAATTGTCTGAAACATAGAATGATTTTCCTTCTCATCTTAAATATTTAAAAATTTGAAGACTAAAGATACATGCCTAAATTAGCAACAAAAACACTTTGTTTTAGGACAAATTGACTAAAAAACAAATTTATTAATCTAATGGATGCCTTGACATATTTTCATAGCCAGAAACAGATCAAGGATTACAATAGTGTGCATATGGAAGATAAAGAGGATAAGGCCTCTTCCCATGAACTTATTACAACCATGCCTTATACAAGTTTTTCATGGGATGAAGGAAATGTTGTAGCAAATGTATATCATACGATGTCTTCTTCTTTCTCATATTCATTTACTATTAGTAGAGAATCTTCTTGTTCAAGTAGCCTTTTACTTGATATTGTTGATACTAGTGGATCTCACCATTGTCTTGAAGATATGTATTATACCAAGGTTGGTCTTAGCCTATGTATATCAATTGATCTCACTAGTCTAGCTCAAGTTGATGGTTTCTTGAAGTATGAGCCATGGGAGGCTTTCCAAGATGATGATGCACTTTGGTCTACGCTGACAGTTATTTTAATCACTCATTCCCTTGTTTTTCTTATGGAGTTAACAAGTATATTAGCATAAACATTCTCTTTCCAAATACACCTCATGCAAATTCTATCCATGGTTCTTATTCAATATCCTACTTTCCATTGAACCCCCTCCATCAATTCTATGTTAGTCATGGTAGATATTATGATAGAATTGAAGCATGGTAGGAGGGATATTACTTGGATATTTTTCCCATGTATTATCACTTTCACTTATTTAATATGGTGAATAGTGTTTTTAGTGTTTTAATTCTTCCTAGTTTTACTCTATTTTCATTCCAAGTTTTGATACTAATCTATTTTCATCAACATATGTTTGCAGACTTGGGATTATATGGATTGTTGCATTGGCATTATTGATTTACATATCTATTTTTTCAGCCATTGTAGCATAGAATAGGAGTAGGGTATATTAGGCCAGTGTCTTTTCTTCGCATAATATTATCTTTTCTTTCTAGTTCTTTTTAATTATTTTTTTGTTTGCTTATTCTCTTTATTTAATGTTGGTTGAATGATACAATAAGTTTCTAAACACATGTGGAAAGAAAATAAATAGATTGCATGCTGATTTTACTTGAATGGATTTTTTAGTCCTAAATTATTTTTCTATGGGAATAAATTGTTTTGTCTCAATTGTAAAACTTTCGTATGTGTTGGAATAATTTTTGGATCATTGATTCTATTCAATCTTTACCATGTCAACTTTTTTTTTCAATAATTTTATCATCTTACAAGTGGGATATTTTAAAGTAAAGAACATTATTAAGTCCCTCCTGTGGTGAAAATGAACACTCAAATTGGTTTCATCTTTATATATACATGTTTTAAATTGGAATACTTTGCTTGATTCAATTTCTTTTGAGTTTTGGGCTTGCTATCCCATACACAATGAATGAAAGTTTTGAGTAATTAATTCTATCCATATTAAATTCAAGCCACTCCAATTCCTTGTAATTTCCCTGGACAATTATTTTATCATGGTTTTGGAGTTATCCAAATGGTTTCCTTTCCCATTGACTATTTTCGTCGATTACTTTCACCCAACATAATTTTTTGTATAGAGTTTTCTTAGCATAACGGGCTTGGCTGATTTTTGTTTTCTTTGAGCTCATTTATTTCATCACTTTTAGTTTTAATTTTTGGACTTTGGTTGTGAATATATCATGCTCCATTCAATGGGTATTTTAAGGATGATATTACCTTATATATTGCAACTTTCTTGATCAAAGTTTCCTTGATTACATATYARAGAGAGATATTTTTTCAGACTGYCTGGAAACACATTTTGACATTGTGGATAACACTATTATCAACTCTTTCTATTGATATATTTTTCAGAAAAWTTCTTAAGAATAAATATTTTTATTCCTCAATCCACTGATTGACCAAAGACTCAATCTTAACATTGTTAGATGAATGGAATTTCAGACTTGATATTTCTTGGAGAATATCTTTCCATCCCTTGGGTTTACTGATTTTGAKTCACTCATTATGGTTACATTCATGAATGATGTAATTTTTTCCWTGGCTTAGTACTATACTCTTATATGAAGTGTTGAAATCATTCAAGTACTTGGGAGTTGTAAATACCTTGATGAAAAATCCTAATGCAACTTCTAAGATTATAAATTTCAACATTTGTTTTTATCTTATCCATGATAATAAGTTTGAAGATGTGAATTTATTAAGGGATGTAACTCATCATTTATTGGTATCCCACTCCTCAACATTTATTGAACCCCAAAATTAGTTTATTCATAATTAGGAAATATAAGCATTGTTTGGGTTAGTTTGTAATATCTTCTATTTGATTCTTCTTACTCATGATCTTGTTAATTTCTTTTTCCTGATTGTATGTCCCATTCTTTGAATGAAAAACCAATATAGTATAGAGACAATATACACACTCTTGTTTTTCACTTAATCTTCTCCATATTCTATACCTTGTAATCTCAAGGAAGTGAAATTTATGGTTTGTCTCCTTGGATCACTCTTGGGAACTTTATGATATCAGGATCATGGATTTCCTCACCATGCAAAACTTTAACTCATTAGAAATCAGGTTTTAGTCTTTCTATTCATTTATTATTTCTAATTATATATTTCATTGGTTATGGGGGAATCATCAATCCATCTAGGCTATGACTTGAGATTATTTTCACCTTACCAAAGTGTCTTAATTGCCATTATTCACACCATACTTTCCTCTTTCCTCTCACAAGTTTGAAGATGATTATACTAATTCTTCACATAATTATCATTAATAATCAAAGAAAACACATAGCTTGGGGTGAAATGTTAATGATTTTGAATCGGATTTTTATGACAAAGGATTGGTAATGGAAAAATATATTTTGACCATGAGTGGAATTATAGTTTTGTGGTTCCATTTTTTCAAATTAATTGATTTTGATTGGAGGAAAAAGCCAATATGTCTAGAGGATCCATATTTGACAAAAATCAATGACACTAGTTGTGGGAAAACACATACTCCTTATCTCTTAAAAAGAAGGCTGTGATATTTGATTGAATGGATAGTAGATAAATACTTGATGGAAACATTAGCACTTGCATAAGTTTATGGAAACCAATTTAGTTCCATTTTACATTATCTTAGCATGATTTTCTTGGTATTAGTTTTAATTTTGATCTTTATGTTTCTTTTTAATCTTATTCCATTTTAACAAGTTAGTCATTTAGAGGAAGAGATTTTACCAAACTATCTAATAGCTGATTATACCTCTTGGTCCTAAAGTCTGCACTTGATTGCTAAAGGGAAGAGCTAGGCGATCTCAAGTTTAGAATGGTTGGTTTTTTCATAATTTGATTTTGTTGGTTAGTTAGAGGGTTGGTTTTACCAAGACAAAAACATAGTTGGGTTGGAAAAATGATGTGGATGAGAGTCTGCCTTGGCTGGTGGCATATGAATGACATACAAGTGAGATAATAGAGATAAAAAAAAAGGAAAACAACAAACAACTCAATGAATTATCTACTGCAATAAGTTGAAGTCTTAAAATAGTATTTCAAGGGATTAAATGTTGATTAAGGTTGGTTGTCATTGATGTCAACCCTTGAAGAAAGCCCCGTAGCACAAAGGTTTGGGTAATGGACCCAATATTGTTTCATGTAAAGATGACTCATTATTGTCTTGTCATGGTTGATAAGAAGTAAAGATCGATGAACTCCAAAGTGGTCCCCTTATGGTGAAATCCCTCATGGGAAGACACTTTGCGCAGTGAGAGAACCCATGATTAATTGTGGAATAATGATATGAAGGACAATGAATTTTCCAATAAAAATATCCTATATTGATAGTGCTTGTCATTCCATTTCCGGTGGTATGTGGAATATCACGTAACTCCTCACGGTTACAGAGTTATGACCATATGAAGTTGGAGAACCCCTCATAAGTCTTATAGAGGCCCCCAAGGGTCAAAGTGCTTTGCAAAAGAAATTATTTTAAATGAAGAAGCCCTAAAATAAGGAAAGTGCAAGGCTACATGAAGATATAAAAAGAGGCAAAGCTCACTCACTAAAAATACACTTGTACATATTGTATATCTATTTTTCTTGTTTAAAGCTTCTTGTAAATACTTGTGGATACATCTGAAGCTGAAAATGTCTGAGGTAGCATGAAGGGTTGATGGAGAAATTCTTTTATTTATAGAAAACCCTATTTTTTGAGGCGTATGCGATCTGTCTGTGTATAGGGTGCGTACAATATGCTGGTTGTTTGTGTATAGGGAGCGTACGTATGCGGGCTGGATGTGTATAGGGTGAGTACATGTTGGTAAAGCCATGGAAACTTGAGAAGATGAAGATGCAGAGGTTCTATATTCTGAGATAAATCTCCCAGGAAGGTCTAAAGTGCTCAGATACATCAAATCCATCCATTGGTTCAAAAGGTATGTCTTATTTATATGAATAGTTGGATTTTGATGTATGCATGAGGAATGGAAATGGAGATTTGAAGATTCTCCCTAGAGAGACTAGTGGCTATATGGGATCTTCTGCATAAGTTGGATCTACTGAAATACAGTGCTGGTATATTCATCATTGATATTTCTTGTTGATGCACTCTTGTATTTCTTGGCACATGGCTAAAGGTTTTTATGGTACATGGTTGAGATCTTGTATTTGTTGATGTATTGAGAGGTTGAATATCATAAAGGGTTTGATGACTAAGATAATGTGATGGAAAGTATACTTGTTCGTGATTTCACACACCTATATGGCACATGACTAGAGAGAGACATATTTGTCTTGAGTAAATGTTATGTATGAGAATACATGCACAAGGTATAGTTACAATCTGGATACAGTGATAGGAGACAGATCTATCTGAAAAATTTATAGAGAGTCAAAAGTTTTCAAGTGAAAGGAAACCCTAGTTCCAGAAGGCATACACAGACTGCATAACAGATAGGGTACGTACATATGTGAGCTGCATACCAGATAGGGCACGTACATACGTGGGCTACATCATTATAGGTCATGTACCTATTGTATTTTAGTAGATATTGTTGATTAAGGTTGGTTGTCATTGATGTCAACCCTTGAAGAAAGCCTCGTAGCACAAAGGTTTGGGTAATGGACCCAATATTGTTTGATGTAAATATGACTCATTATTTTTTTTTCATTCTTGATAAGAAGTAAATATGGATGAACTCCAAAGTGGTCCCCTTATTGTGAAAGCCCTCACGGGAAGACAATTTAAGGAGTAAGAGAACCCATGCTTAATTGTGGAATAATGATATGAAGGACAATGAATTTGTCATGGAAACTATACTATATGGATATTTCTTGTCATTCCATTTCCGGTGGTATGTGGAACATCACATAACTCCTCACGGTTAGAGAGTTATGGCCATGAAAAGTTGGAGACCCCAGGTTTGGGTGATGGACTCAAGTTTGTTTGATGGGTAACGGTATGAGTTATGATATATTTTCAGATAATACTATTCTATATGGATAGTAAATGTCATTCCATTTCTGGTGTTATGTGGAACATCACATAACTCCTCACGGTTTGAGATTCATGGCCTTACAAAGTTGGAGGACCCTCATATGTCATCTAGAAGCCCCAAAAGGTCAAAGTAGTCAAAGTGGTTTAAGATATTTTCAAAGGTAAATAATAAAGTGAAGTAATGAGTGTATTATAATTCAAA